>SNQJ01S0066749.1:39999-56921 GCA_010110895.2 Picea sitchensis | reverse complement strand
TACTTCTTATTTTATTAAGACATCTATTGTTTTTTAGGTTTCCAGAGAACTAGTTCGAAACATAACATTATTGATTTCTCAAGACTTTAATTTTAAGCATGATATTTCAAATGTGTGTCTATCAAAATATTTATTGAATTCAATGGAATGATCATTTAGATTTCTCTAATATATGTGGTTTTTTTGGAACATATATATTTTTCTAAACTTTAGACTTAGATAAGTTTCATTCTTGTTTAAATAAGGACAAGCGCGCACTTGAATATCACCATTGATGAAGTCTTTCGTTGAATCCAACGATCTGGAATCCTTAAAAGTTATGGAGCCACCCACTCGTTAAAAGGTCAAAACACTAAAGGCTACCTTTGAAATGTTGGGTTTCAGGGTTTCGCGATACTGAAAGTTCAACATGTAGTATTTCCAAAGTCCCGACATCCAAAATCACGAAATTGTCTTAAGTGTTAAACCGGGTAAATTTAGGGTTAAGAACAATTAACGATTAATAAATCTCATCCATGATTTCGCATTTCGGGGATCCTAACATATAGCGATTATCAATATCCCGAAACCTGAAACCCCGAAATCTTTGAGGTTAATCATGATTAATTAAAAGGGTTAAATGCAATTAAACTTAATTAATCACATCGCGATTTCGCATTTCGTAAGTTATAGCTCAAGTTGTTATAAGATCTTCTGAGAGACGAAATGTCGATATTTACTTAATGATAAATATCATTAACTGATGCTTTAACAAAGATTATCTCTTAATTAATCCATCGCTTAATGATGACTCAGATAGATTCAAATTTTGTATGTGATTTTCCCAAGCATGAACCACCAAAAATAAATACCATTAATAATGCCTTTACGGAAATCATTCCAAATAAAATTTTGAGCCACCGATTGAATCTTATTCATTAAAGAAAGTAAATACTCTATCAGTAAAGGTATTGGTTGATCGATGCAATTAAAGTAAAAGGGATGTGAATTTGAATTTCATTATGTGTTTTACTGAGCAGTAAGTTTTTCCAGCTGAAAGATTTTACGCATTTCCTGTGGCAGATAACATATTTCAAAGGATTGATACCATGGCTCCACGAAAATCACCTAAAGCGACTGGTGAAAGTTCGAACCAGAATACAGATGTTCTCTCCAACACCTCACCCAAAATCATAGACACGTCAAATCCTGGACGCAAGTATTCAACATCTTACAATACGAATTGGTAAATTTCCCAGATGATTCAAGCGAAAACGAGAAGGAGGACCTATCTACCAAATACAAAATTGTTGCTCAGTCAGAGATACATAAGATAGAGATAAGGCCTAAGCTCTTTCCCTACAATTATATGATCGGTTGGGCGCTAGAACACATAGATATCCCAACCAGGACTATTTTCAATTCACAGAAGGTCGTAGTTGGGTCTTTCAGTCCAGAACATCTATAGGTGATGTACAAATTGTCTCTAGTATCCAATTTCTTTTACAATGAAAATTTCCTAGTAGACTTCAACAAGAAGGAATGTGACCAATACAGGAAAAACCTTCCCGATTTAATTAAATATTGGTATTCTTGCCCCAAGAACTTCATATCCAACTCCCATGGTATATACCCAGTTGCTGCACTAAAACCCCACATAATGTACATAGCAATGATGATGTGTAGGCTCTCGGGAAGGAAAACACAGCTCATTTATTTTTATTGTGGGTACCTATTATACACAATAGAAGAAGGGTACTCTTTTGATTGGGCAAAGATATTGTTGGACAATTTGGTTCAAGAGATTGCAAGATATCAGTCACTAAGAGCCAAGGGGAAACCAGCCCAATTTTTCATGTCAGCTTATATTATGGACGTCATATGTTTCATGATGCCTTTTTCGTTGACGGACTGGAGTTGGACTCCAAATAGTGTTGAACCCATACATATTTATCATTCAAAGATTTGGGAAGAAAATGCAAAAGACTTCTTTTATGAGATCTGCAATTGGGTAGTGGTGTCGATGAACATTGACATATATGGCTATCCACCTCCCATAATTTCAGACAAAATTGTGACTAACCTGGGCAGAATAGCAAATTGGTACATCGAGGAACACTTCTCCTATATTAGGGTTTTTGGTTGTTCAGTTCCTCCATATGCTCTGCCACAATTTTTACCAAACCGACTAGTGTGTCGAGAGGTCTCACAACAAACTATGCTCGATGGGATTAGTAAGGATCTCAAAGCAGTACGGAAAAAGGTGTGGCCCTCTTTTCCCCTGTAGATTGGTACATTTTCCCTACAGGATTTCGGTCACTCTAAAGTAGAGGTCGCGGCCTTGGAAGAAATAAAGTTGGTCAACATTGAATTCAAGAAGCACGACCCGCAAAAGGTCGTGGGTAATCACATGGCCAACTGCAATTTGAAAAGGTATGAACACGAAGATTCTCCTCTAGACAAGATTTTCCGAGGAGCAAGATCCTATCTAGAGGTCTTGAGTCGGGTTTGAGCTCTGTCGCCCAATAAAATGATTGTGTTTTATGACTTATAGAGGCACTGAAGAAGTATCCTACCTAAAGTATTACAAGGAGGATCCTCGGCATCTCCAGCTACACAGCAAACGGAGACCCGAAGCTCAAAAGCAGTAAGCTCCAGCGGACAAGAAATCCAGGAAAATTTGGAGAAGACTGAGGTGTTGACTCAGAAATAAGATATCCCATCGACAAATGTATCAGGTGACCAAGCCAAAGATCAAGCAGAGACACTGACAAAGGAGGGAGAAAAAGGACTATTGTTTACACCAGATAAATCAACTACAAATGCGGTCGGGAAATAGTTTGTCCACCAAAATAGAAAACCCCATCCAGTTCATAACACTGTTACAATTCACCATAGGGAATCCAAATGTAGAGGTAGTATTAATAGAGGACCTCACACCCATTTAGGTCGAAGAGTTGCCTCCTTCCAATTTATTTTTCAGTAAGAAAAGGAAGGTTGTGGTGAAAATAGAAATGCACCTAAAGGAAGGTTCAGTTTTCAAAAGACACAGGGTGCTAATTGATGGAGAAGCCTTGGAGGAGGTAAACTTTGTTGAAGAAGTAGCAGGTTCATTGGGGGATTTTGCAACAGCTAACCAGTTTTCAGTCGAAAATTTAAAAGAACGACTGAAGCAGAAAGATCTGGAAATATGTCAATTGCATAATCAAATGAAGACTGTAGAAATGAATGTCTGGAGAGATTTCAACAAGGGATTCGATCAGATTAGAGACAGTGAAAAACAGGAAATCCAGCAACTCAAATCCAGCCTTGAGGAGATGCACAGGAATATACAAGCGAGCCAGGGACGGGCCACCCAGCAAGATGAGTTGGTTAGGCAACTACAAGCCAAAGTAAGCTCTACCAAAAACATGATTGTATATATAACAGTGTTCCAAAATCAGGCATTGGAAGTGCAAAAGGAACTGGAAGTAGCACAGTAAAGCCTTCTCACTAAGGTTGAAATTGTCCAAGATCATTTTCGAGTGATAGATCAAGCATTAAATAACATTTGTTTAAGAGAGAGAGAAGCTATTGTTGCCCGGAATACCTTCCAAGAATCAGTTGTGTCGTCATCAAAAGAAGGAGTAGCTATGGATTCCAGGTTGTCCGTTTCGGAATAGACCAGAGGTGATATACTACTAAAGACCTGGGAATCTAGCATAGATGAAAGCAGGAAAATGGATAAGGAAGTGAACGATTTTTATGAAGAGCCTTTCCACTCACTCAACAAAGAATCATTAGGTATTGATAAAGAAGATAGCTCTAGAGTATCGGGACATATTGAAATAACAAAACATCAACTTGACATTAAGACAAATATGGAAGAAGCTTAGGCTGAAATCTCACAGATAAAACAGGTTGATATTATTTAGATAAATAGATGGCTAGTGAAGCCTAGTCTGCAATCACATTCTATAGTTTCAGAAGATAAACGAATGGAATAAAGATTGCCTCAATTGGAAAAGAAATTATATATTTTTTAGGCTAATAATTTAACAGAGCCCTCCGGGCTGGTACCGCAATTTGTGAGCAGATGCATCAAATGTGTTGAGCAAGGAAAAGGTAGCACCGCTAGAAACAAATTAGATAACTTGTGTACGTTATCTGTTTTGGAGCTGGAGAACTAGAGAGAAAAATGCCTCTGCCAACATAATGAGGAGACTGACAGAAAAGATGCAAGTGAAGCGTTTCGCATTTTACATTTTGTAATTTTTACTATTTTAGAAATAAAGGGAATTCCAATTGTTTAAGGTTGAGAACATTTAGTATAAATATAACTTTCTAAGGTTAATCATGGGTTGCTTCTTGTCGTATTGTAACTGAGAAAACTCATCCTTTGTGAGTATTAATACAAGTGCAGACAGGGATTCCAAATTTTGTGTTGTTTGAGTTATGTTCTCTCTTTGTATTCCATATATCTAGTTTTCTTTATGTTACTCCTTGATAAGTGAACGATTGCAACTTAGTACAAAATCTACTACGATTACATTTCATTTAGTTATCTGATAGCAAACAGTGTTTCCTCTATATTTGCTATTAGCAAATGCAAGACCTGCAAGATACTTGGATCACTACATTATATATCCTTTCAGGGGTGCGTTCCACTCTTTCTTCTACTATAAACAAAGTAAGATTCTTCTATCATTGATGCCTTAATTTGTTTAATAGTTTTGTAATGTTCTCCTTCATCATCCTTTTTGATAAATTGACTCAGATGACAAAATACAACCTCTGTTATGTTCAACTATTAATTTCATTTGAGGATTTAATTTTTACGCAACTAACGGAAGAAAAAGCATTCTAAAAACATTCCTTAATTTCTTGATGCCTGACATTATTCTTTGAGCCTTAAGTTTAATCTCAAGAACAACATGGTCCATGGTTTCCTTTCCTTTGTTGAATATTGTGTTCTACTTTCATTAATGTTTTGATGGAAATATCGTCTTATGTTAATGTATACTCTTTTGGTTTACAAATCTTGTAACATAGTGTAAATATTGGTTTTATGTAAGATACCTAGTCCTTCTCACGTACTCTTTGCATGTGAATTTTTATTTCAAAAATAAAGCATGGTCCTTTCTCATGCATTTGTATGTTATTGAATGTTATTTGAAATAGAGGAGTACCACCTCTTTAAAAATGCAGGGGGATTTATCCTCGTAGGTTTGACTTAAATACTGTAAGATGGACTTTTAGATCAACAAGATCTAACACAAACAGAGACCAAATTTAGAGAAATAAATGCTAATCTTGACTAATTTGAATGTTCTAGTCATAATGGTAATGTCGGATGTGGTAAAAAATCTTATTTTGTGTAGAAACAAGGCATGAAATCTAGATCAAAATTTTCATATAAGTTTAATTAGGCTCAGATATTCAGATTTGAAGCTCTAAACAAAAAGATCTGAAAATCAAGCTATGAAATCCGATCTACTTAAAAATAATGCCAAAATAACTTCAATCAATATTGAAATTTTTTTTATGGAATGCAAGCAATCATATCACCTATCCAAATTTTTAACACATAAATAAGTTCAAACCAAGGAGTTAGATCTATGGATATAATACCATGAAAGATCAAGTAAATATGGATAAACTTAACATAACACTAAGATTTATATTGTATTAACTCCTATGGAAAGCATAGAACAACATAATCAAATCAAATAAATATCAAGAGAGAGAACAATAAAATTTACATGGTAGTGCTCTAAGATGGGAAAACATCCACACTAAACGACTCCTCCATTCATTGCATGAAAACTCATTACAACATCCTCCAAGAGACCTCTCAAATATGGAGTTCAAATGGGACATATACACTCATAAAAATACATAGATGATATATCTTAAGGACCCATAGGGTCCAAGCTAACCATAAAAACCATAAGCCACCATCCATCTTCAAATTCAAGACCAAGGAAGCCTGAATTTATAGTAACCAAGAGAAACTTAGACCATTTATCATAAGACACGATCAAGGGTGGAGATCATCCAATCCATAAAAGTTGATTATGAGGTAACCAATGAGATCATCAATAAATAAGGGAGAAGTAGTGGATAAGAATGACCTGGGAGTGTAGGTCACCATTAATTGAGAGACATGTCACCACCAAATAACTCCAATACTATCTCCATGTGAAATGTTAAAAAAATCTAGTGAAGTATAATTACATGTATAAGTTCCCCTCAATTGATGATATAATGGTAATAACTATGACATCGAGTATAATACCATGTCAAGCCACTAGACAAAATTAAAACACATTCTAACAAGAGGATGCCTAGTGATGAGAATTAAGTACAAAGGAGAATCAAGGTATGGCCAATTTTGAGGAAGGTTTGATTAAAATTATGCAATTCATGCACATAACTATAAAAGAGAAGTTGGAAGTTCGATTTGGAATTAATGAAGGTGCTAATTTTAAGGAAGTGAGGGTTCTTCTAACTCAAGAAAGAAATCCCAAGAACAAAATATTTGCATTTATTATATCATATGAGCTCTTAACTCGACACATTTGTTATGCCCGAGGATAAAATAATAATTTTTATTTCACAACATTGATCAATGAATTAAAACATTTCATACTAATTTACGCAAGAGATGAAATCTTGCAAAGGAATAGATCATTTGGATTTGATCCCCTATGTACTATAATTGTTGTGTCAAAGACGGTAAATGTATTTGATGCTTATTTACAAAAGAGATGTTCAAATATTTCAAAGAATTGGATCCAACTAGAAGTAAGAGGAGTAGTTGTTGTGATAGTAGGAAACACTCTTACATATCATTGAGGTTACATTGATTTGCATAGGCTCTTATTATTATGCAATATAGCTTTGGGAGATAAAAACATTGTAAAACATGAAGGAAAATTATTACCTTCCAACTTGTAGTTATCCTTTGTTGATATCAAAATAAGATACACATGAGGATTTGATAGGTTACCCTACTTCCACTTGAAAGGATTCAAGTGAATTGGTTAATATTTATCACTCCAATGAAGGCTCACAACAATCCAAGCAAGGTATAGAGCCAGCAAGGATATGGTTCATAATGTTAGATGAATGATGTGGACACCCTAAGTGATCGCAGGAGATGATACAAATGTTGGAATGGATGCAATGATGGTAGTGATATTACTATCATATCCACAAGTAAAGTCATTTCTCATCAAAACCTAAACAATCCTCTAAGATTAACCAATTATCAATGTATCAGTGAATAACTATTTGGACCTAAACCATTCTATCACTTCACTAGATAAACACTAAATTCCAAAACGATAACTTACCTAGTAGTGGTGTGTCTTAGTTGAGCCTAGAGATAACTCCATTGGCTCTCAGTGTAACTAAAATTTATATACACTTTGGTATATTTGGATTTGAATTCATAAATTAAACATAACCCTACTAGACAATGGACAAACTTGGACCAAAATGAAGGGAGAACATTTAATTGAGAAATTGGTTGTATTAGAATTGCATTGAATAACCATTAACAAAATATAACATAAGAAATATAATTGAATGCACTAGAATCCTTTGTAACATTCAATTGGAAGTGACAACGCAAGGAAAATCCCACCTTTGTAATCACACTCGTGGATATGAAGGAAAGTTCTAGGGTTCATTGTGAGAGAAGTGACCATGAGGGTGGAGGTTGAGGTCAATTGGTAACTAAAATCTAACTCCAGTTACTTTCAAGGATGTGAGAATATGTATCACGGTTCATAACATTCAAGATATTCAAGCCCTAGACCATGAGAATAGGAGGTTAAGTTAAGGTATGAGGGTCTCTCCTTGAATTTCACTTGGTGACACAAAGGCAAATAATGGAATAAGGCTTCATTAGAAGTACATGATTGTGAATGCACATGATCATGAGTATAACACTTAAAATGGTGAGAGAAAATGGTCACACCTATGGTCATGTGTATCAAAGTGGTTCCTCTAATATCCATACATACCAGGCTTACCTCCACTTTCAGTCACAACAAAAAAATGTGAGAGAATCAAAGGGATTCACTAAGGAAATCATAATTGTGAAAAGGTAACAATTCACTCACTCATCCAAGTACAAAGTAAATTGGATATTCACCCTGAAAAAGTGTGAAAGGTGATATGGTGTAAGTATGCAAGTCCTACCTACTCACTCTCGACAAGGATATTTTCATTTATTAATTCAATGAATGAATACAAGGGCTTCACAGTGATGGGTGCAATTGTGAAAAGGTAACAACTCACTCCCTCCTCCAATGTGTGAATATGATGGAATATTGTGAGTAATAGGACTCTATTATTGTACACATGGAAGCAAAGGTGAAGGGATTTAAGGTCTCTCAAGCTAGAATATGAAACTCAACTAGCACTAGCAAGGGGTACAATGATACTCCTAACTAAATACATGGATGAGAATGATGTTTCCTCAATGTTGTTAGCACTTGGATAGGGATATCCCCTCCACTCCTTTAATAAGAAGGACGGAATACCCCACTTATGATCATAAGAATTATATCAATTTTATAATAGTGCATATGTATACCCTCACCAAGGAATTTGTGAATGAGATACGATACTCACCACTTGTGAATGAGAGTGAATAAACTACTCATATTCATCTATATCTCCGTGATAGAACTTGGGTTTGCAATTCTTCTTAGGTCATGATGAATTATGTGAGGGTGGTGATTTTATTGGATAATGGAAGGTGGAATTATATTTTTCCACTACTTAAGCAAGGATAATCCCATGTTGTATAGATTCAATGAAGGTGAAGGTAGTATTAGTAGTCTTAACTATAGGTTTTGACCCAAATGGATAACAAAGGATTGTCGATCCCTAGAAATTGGAGAGAAACCAAGACTATAAAAATGGGGGGTCCCATATATGCATATGGGCATATTGTGTGGTCAATAGATTCTAAGAAGGAAGAAGAAAAATATCTAGAGCATTATCAAGGTCTACTACCAATTATGGAGACTATTCCCACCATATCTTGTTATGATTTAGTAGGTATTATCACTCCATAAACTCTAAAGGTAGAGGGATATATCGATAAAATAAAAGGTAACAATATTTATTGAGTATGGTAATACAAAAGATTTCATTAACCACAAATTAGCAAAACTTCGCAATTGCTTTATATATCCAGCACCATAATTTTGAGCAATGATTGCAGATAGAGGTACCATACACCATACAAGGAAGTGACATAATATTAAGCTTAATATAGGAAATTATTTCTTGTACACCCCAGTGATCACAATCCCAAGGGGTGGTGTTGATGTGGTATTAAGGTTCCAATGGCTAAAACCATTGGGAAACGTGTCTATGGATTTTCAGGAGATTTTCATGAGATATTTGTAAGAAGGAAAGGAAATAAAAATAAGAGGTATTCAAGCGACACCATTTAAAGTGAGAATCTCCAACAACATGAAAAAAAATGAGGGGCATTTAGGAGTAATTTCATAATTTTTCTCTCTATTTGTTCAGTCATATGAGCCCTACCTGTTGGAAACTTGGTCAATACTGAGAGGGGGGGTGAATCAGTATTGGTTAATTATTTAAACTTTTAATAATTTTAATTTATTAACAACAATTGATCAACAACAGTATACTTGAATATAGAATCAATACAATAATGATTGGGAGACACCAATCTCCTTGTTCATGGATTCAACCCTAGGAAGCACCAAGTCCCTTGTTTTAGGGAACCAACCCTAGGAAGCACCAACTCCCTTGTTTTAGGGCACCAACCCTAGGAAGCACCAACTTCATGTCTTCAAACTTTAATCAGTAGAGGTTATTAGTCCTTCCTTGCTCCACCCTTCCACCCTCTTTACATAAATATTTGCTTTTTACTTCCTTGGACTCTGCTCTTCCTTTTGATATTCAAATGAAACCCACAGAGACACTTTCCTTTCACCTTGTTAGTATACTTATATAATTTCCAAATGGTATAAGGATGAACCATTGTGTATTTTAGTAATGAAACATTGAACCCCTTAATTTAATTAACACAAATGGTTATTTCATTAATTGATTTTCGTACACAAAATTAGACATTGATTTCATACGAAGATTTTGGAGTGTTGGAAACGAATTTTATAATTACAGGACATGAGTTTTGTGAAGAACATGCCAAATTAGCCCACAAGTGGGAATTTTCCCTAGAACATGTGTGAGGTGGCTGGTACAGGTGGTTATTTGAAAGCAACTTACCCAGATTTTACTTTCATCATCGGATGCCAGATCGACTTCAGTACATTTTACTTTTTCATGAATGTCTAAATCAACCTCCACATATCTCCTTTGTTGGTGACTATTCAAACTCAACTTGTAAACATTTTACTTGATTGTAGATATTAAAATCATTTCCCTCTCAGTTTCTAGTCACTAAAGATTCGACTTGGTCTTCACCCTTTTTCATATTTTCTTCCTCATTTGACTGATAAAAATATTTTTGGTTGACTCAAATAGGAGAAATTTCGACTTGAGAATTTTGATTCTGGTCCACCCAACTTGCTTTAGCCTTGAACTTACTTGTATTTCCCAATTTAAGTTTGCTTCGACTTCGACCTTTAAGTTACTTCATTCTTGGACTAACTTGACTAAGAAGAAAATTGACTTGACAGATTCAACTTTGGTCGTCCCGACTTGCTTTGGCCGACTTGACTTTCCTGACTCAATTTTCTTTTGACTTGGACCTTCATGGTAATTTAATTCACTTCTACTCGGACTGACTCGACTTAGAAAAAAATCGACTTGTTTTATTTGACTTTGGTCGTCCCAACTTGTTTTAGTTTCAACTTCGATTTTTGACTTCTTTGATTTCAACTTCTTCTACTTATCCAACTTTTGCCTTCGAATTCTTTGACCTCTTCGATTTCGACCCCTGATTTCTTTGACTTCAACCTTCAACTTTTTCAACTTCTTCAAATTCAACTTCTTACCGAGATGTTTATACCAGACTTATTGAATTTGTGACTATATTGATGCCCATACTAATTTTATGTCACATCAATGCCAATACTATAACACCATGTCCAACATTCTTATTTGTGACTTGTATGCATCCATATTGGATTCTCCATTTACCCCTTTTATCTGGACAATTTCTTCACAGTTTATTTTTGTGCATGGATGTTAATGACACAATCCACCATAAACCATATTTCCATTAGGGTGATTTCATCAACCTTATACAATATAGGATGAGTGCATCAAGATCGTACAATATTAGTCAATATTATATTTCTACTAATATTCAATTCAACGTCATAACATTATGTCCAATATTGACAATTCTGGACATTCAAATCATATTCATAAAATTATGTCCAATATGGAAAATGCGTATCAAACCAATCAATCAATTATACTTCACCTATCTATCAAGGTTGACATCAATGACAACTAAATTGTTAACAATCTACCCCTTTGTTTTTTATGGCAACCTAGTAAAACAATCTTACTACCCTTGTGAATGTATTATGTATTTTGATTTCTTTGAGAGGACTTTGTTTTACTCTTTATCTCTCCCCCTTTGACAACAATGACAAAGGGAATATTTCTCTTCTTTGCATGAGATGATTCTCCCTCTGAGGTGATGCTCCTCCTGAGGTGATGCTCCTCCTAAGGTGATGCTTCCCTTGTTTTTGTGCCATTTGTTTTGGACTTTGTTTTATTGTTTATCTCTCCCCCTTTATCAACATATGTCACATTAATGCTTATATCATAGTCATTTGATTATGTAGTAACCAACTTCAACTTATACCTTTTTAAAAACACAATTAAATTGGTAATAGTATCTTCCAATGTAGTGTTGCCTTACATACTTGAGACATGTTTTAGTTTTTCCATGATACTTTCAACTATAGTCCTCTTCTAACCATGATATTTCAATGATGCATTGGATATGTTTTAATTATGTTTCCCTTTAGCTTCCTTCAAGAGTGTTCCAAGATTATACAAATGTTTCACAAGGACTATCATTATTTTCTTTTAGATTGCTCCCAATTTCTTCATGATGTTAGTCATCTATTCATCCATTTGTAACCAAAGAACCTCTTTATTAGTTTCTCATTCTTTTGAGAATACATCATTGGGTATGGATCATATCATACTTTAGTAGCATTTGTAGCATTAGTACTTACTCCAAATCATACTGCACATTCCTTTCTCTTTCCTTTGTCTTGTCGACTTCAAGTTTTAGATATACAAACAATGATAGAATTTTGATTTTCTTTGCAACATTTATGGTTTCCCTCAGCCAAGAGTAAAATTCATGAGTAACATTTTATGCTCTTCAATACTCATAAGGTCATCACCAGGAACAGCCTTAAGTCTTCCTTGAATCCTCATTCCTTTCTTTTGTTCGTATTTTTTGTTGAGGAGCTTCAGTGGATCATCAAAATAAATTTGGAAAAATTCTGAGATCATCATTACTCAATTATTTTGGTTGGTATACTATTGAAGATTCATCATCATCATCATTATTTTGTGTAACAAAAAATTCTTCATCTTTTTCTTTAGAATTTTTCTTTTCCATTTTTCCTTCATTGGCTAGTGGACTATTGATTTGCAGGACATCATAAAGAACTACAATTGTGTCATATTCTTTTTTAGGAACTCTCCTTTCTTGAGCTTGATTCACTTTATATGAAAAACTTTTATTTTTATATTCCTTATTAGAAGCTTTACCCACCATTCTCCTATTATTAACTTCATCAATTTCAGGTGCAATATATTCATCATCTTTCTTGCTTTGTACTTCAAATTTTATTTTCCATATCTTCTTATTTTGTTTGTTAGGGTTTCCTATATTCAAGGATTGCATTGGTAATCTGCATTCATTGGATTAATGGCCATAGTTGTTGCACCTTTGGCAATCAACATTGAGATTTTGTAAAGGAGAGAACGAATTATAGTTTAATTTCTTTGTATTGAACTTCTGACTTCTTTGGACATTTTTTGGATTATGCCTTCTATAGGATTTACAATGTATTGATTTGTGTCCAAAATTGTTGCACGAATAGAAATATCCAAGGAACATATATTGATATATATTAGAGGGATTTATTCTGGTGATTGTATTCTTATTGTCATCTTTTTCTTTAGTAGGGGGTGTTGATTTCTATTTATTTGGGACTGTCTCCAATGGAATCATCCTTGCCTTATTATCTTCTCTTCTTAAGGGGATTTTAAGAGAATCTGCATAACTGATTGGTCTTTTGACAGATCCTTGTGATGTAGAAGTTGAGTCTTGGGTGTATCCCAAACCAATCTTGTTGTTTGGTGACCTCTGACTACTGAGAATTTCATCCAAGATATTTGAACTATTTTCAAATTTTGATCCCTTCTTTTCTTTCTCAAGTTTACCTTTTAGCAGCTCAATCTCAGCTTCTAGCTTCTCACATACTTGTTCTCTATCATTGAGTTTTTTTAAAATGACTTCTTCAATTCTTTTAGCTTCTAGGATTTGGGACTTCAAATCACTGATGATCTGTTATGATTCTTTGATAGTTCTTGATTCATCAATTTCTCTTGATTGGTGTGATTCTTCAAACTCTTGAAGTTGTGCCCTTAGTAGCTTGTTCTTCTTTTTATATTTTATTAGTTCCTCCAGAGAACTAATATTTTATGCTTATAGGTCTACTTCTCCTTCAAATTCAAAGTTTTCTTCATCATTTACATCATTATTTTGAGTGTTCATTCCCATAAATAGAAGCTCTGAATCTTCATCTTCACTTTCTTCAGAAGAGTTGTCCTCTTTGGTGGAGAGATTCTTCTTTTGTTTGTAGTATTTATTTTTATTTCTTATATTATCCTTCTTATGTTCTTTATGATTCTGAATTTCTTCATCGTCACTATCATCCTACTTGGGATATGGACATTTGTTAGCAAAGTGTCCAACTTTTCCATAGTTGAAGCATATTAGAGAAAACTTCCCCGTGTATTTATCAGTCCCTTTCTTGAGTTTCTTCATAAAGTTAGATACTTCTTCATCAAATATATATGATAAATCTTCATTAGGTACCTGCTCCTACTTCTTCCTTGATTTTTATGCCTTCAACGTTGTTTCTCCTTATGTTGGTTTTTCTTGTCCTGTTCTCATCTCATATGCTATGAAGATACCATGTAGCTCATCCATTGTGATCTTATCAAGATCTGGTATGTCTTAAAGGGTAGAAATGTTGGCATCATACCTCATAGGAAATGATCTCAATATCTTTTGGACAATTGGTTTGTCTTTGAGTTCTTCTCCTAATGCTCTGATTGAATTGACAACTTCATCAAATCTTTGAAGATATTCAGCTATGTTTTCTTCCTCCTTCATTTTCAAATTTCCAAACTGAGTTCTATAGGTTTACAGTTTGGCTTCCTTGACTTTGTTGTCTCCTTCATATATGACCTTTAGTTTTTCCCAAATCTCTTTTGCTGACTTACAGTGCATTACCTTTACAAATATAGGATTGGTTAATTCTCCTAAAATAGTATTCAATGCTCTTTAATTTTCATTGCATAACTTATTTGCAGAAGTATTAGTAGGTGGGGTAAACGGTGCAATACAACCACTTTCAACATCTTGCCAAACATCACATCCAAGGGCCATGAGATAACTTTTCATTCTCACACTCCATAATGCATAATAATTCCCTTTGAACAAAGGTGCTTTGTTGGAGGAAATTCCCTCTTGTTGATCCATTGCTTCAGAATCCACCTTCCAGTTGTTAGACTGTGCAGAAGGCGCCTTATTTGATACCAATTGTTGGAAACTTGGTCAATACTGAGAGGGGGGGTGAATCAGTATTGGTTAATTATTTAAACTTTTAATAATTTTAACTTATTAACAACAATTGATCAACAATAGTAAACTTGAATATAAAATCAATACAATAATACAAATTACAATAATGATTGGGAGACACCAATCTCCTTGTTCAAGGATTCAACCCTAGGAAGCACCAACTCCCTTGTTTTAGGGAACCAACCCTAGGAAGTACCAACTCCCTTGTTTTAGGGCACCAATCCTAGGAAGCACCAACTCCCGTGTTTAGGGAACCAACCCTAGGAAGCACCAACTTCATGTCTTCAAACTTTAATCAGTAAAGGAAATTGGTCCTTCCTTGCTCCACCCTTCCACCCTTGTTACATAAATATATTACTTTTACTTCCTTGGATTTTGCTCTTACTTTTGATCTTCAATGAAACCCACAAAGACACTTTCCTTTCAACCTATTAGTATGCTTATACAATTTCCAAAAGGTATAAGGATGAACCATTATGTCTTTTAGTAATTAAACATTGCACCCCTTCATTTAATTAACACAAATGGTGATTTCATTAATTGATTTCCATACACAAAATTAGACATTTATTTCATACGAAGATTTTAGAATTTTGGAAATGAATTTTACAATTCTACGACATGGGTTTTGTGCAGCACATGTCAAATTAGTTGACACTCAAAAAACTTCCCTAGAACATGTGCGAGGTGGCTAGTACAGGTGGTTATTCGAAAAAACTTGCCCAGATTTTCCTTTCGTCGTCGGACGCCAGATCAACTTCAGTATATTTTACATTTTCATGAATGTTTAAATCGACCTCCATATATCTCCTTTGTTGGTGACTATTTAAACTCAACTTGTAAACATTTTACTTGATGGTACATATTAAAATAAGTTCCCTCTCAGTTTCTAGTCACTTAAGATTCAACTTGGTCTTCACCCTTTTTCGTATTTTCTTCCTCATTCGACCAACAAACATCTTTTTGGTTGACTCAAATAGGAGAAATTTCGACTTGAGTATTTTGATTCTAGTCCGCCCAACTTGCTTTAGCCTTGACTCGACTTGTATTTCCAAATTTAAGTTTGCTTCAACTTCGACCTTTAGGTTACTTCATTCTTGGACCGACTTGACTAAGAAGAAAACCAACTTGAGAGATTTGACTTTGGTTGTCCCAACTTGCTTTCGATAACCTGAATTTCCCGACTCAATTTTCTTTCGACTTTGACCTTTGGGGTAATTTAATTCACTTCTACTCAGACCGACTTGACTTAGAAGAAAACCGACTTGTGTAATTCGAATTTGGTCGTCCCAAATTGCTTCGGTTTCGACTTCGGCTTCAATTTTCGACTTCTTCGATTTCAAATTCTTCTACTTATTTGAATTCAACCTTCGAATTCTTCTGCTTCTTAGACCTCTTTGATTTCGACCCCTGATTTCTTTGACTTCGACCTTCGACTTTTTCAACTTCTTCAACTTCAACTTCTTGTTGAGATGTTTATACTAGACTTATTGACTCTATGACTATACTGATGCCCATAATAATATTATTTGACATAAATGCCAACACTATAACACCATGTCCAACATTCTTATTTTTTATTTGTCTGCATCCATATTGGATTCTCCATTTACCCTTTTTATCTGGAAAATTTCTTCACTGTTTCTTTCTGTGCATGGATGTTAATGACACAATCCACCATAAACCATATTTCCATTAGGGTGATTTCATCAACCTCATAAAATATAGGATGAGTGCATCAAGCTCATACAATATATTAGTGAATATTATATTTCTATTGATATTCAAGTCAACTTCATAACATTGTGTCCAATATTGACAATTCTTGACATTCAAGTCATATTCATAACATTATGTCCAATATTGACAATGCTTCTCAAACCAATCAATCAATGATACTTCACCTATATATCAATGTTGACATCAATGACAACCAAATTGTCAACACTATCTACCCTTGGATCTCTTAAGAGTTATTGAAAATCATTCCAAGATATTGGTCGAGATTCCCAAAGTCTTCCACCTATCAAAGAGCATGATCATGTTATTCATCTCATTCCAAAGAGCCTATGTGTTAACATATGTCCTT
>SNQJ01S0066749.1:8311-30632 GCA_010110895.2 Picea sitchensis | reverse complement strand
TGAGATGCAATATGACCCAAATACTCTACCTCCTTCACCCCAAATAAACATTTGGATGGTTTGGCATATAGTTGTTTCTCCTTTAGTAGTTGTAGCACCTTGTCAACATGTCGCACATGATCCTGCCAAGACTTACTATAGATTAGTATATCATCAAAAAATAATAACACAAATTTTCGAAGGAAGGGATTGAAAATTGAATTCATCAACCCTTGGAGTGTGGAAGGTGCATTTGTAAGGCCAAAAGGCATGACCAAAAATTCATAATGTCCTTCATGATTTCGGAATGTTGTTTTTGGGATATCTTCTTCCTTCATTCTAATATGATGATACACTGAACGGAGATCCAAATTTTTGAAATAGATTTGTCCATGTAGTTCATCTAACAATTCATCAATGACGGGAAAGGGAAACTTATCTTTAATAATGATCTTGTTGAGCTCTCTATAATCTGGACACATACACCATGAGCCATTTTTCTTGAGTACCATTACCACCAGTGCAGAGTAAGAACTTTGGCTAGGTCTAATAATGTCGGCCTCTAACATTTCTTCAACCATACGCTCAATTTCACTCTTCTGGGCATAAGGGTATCTATAAGGCTCGATGTTAGGAGGAACACTCTCGGGAATTAGGTGAATAGAATGATCATGATTTCGAGTGGGTGGAAGACCTTTGGGAATATCTTCAAATACTTTGGAATGCTTATCAATGATCCCTTGGAGATATAAGGGAATATATGGCTTAGATGTGTGAACATATAGTGAGCATAGTTGTGCAATTACACCCTGATTCCCCTTTTTCAATAATTGTTTCATGCCATTAGATATTATCACCTTACTAGGTTTCCCTGTGATACCCCTTAACTCAATTTTTTTCCTTCCAATGAAACGTTCATGAAAAGTTCTTGAAAATTAAAAGCCATTGTTCCTAATGATTGTAACCATTGGATTCCTAGTACGACATCAGCACCACCCATGGGTATAGAAATCATTGGACTATTCATTACATATTCCCCCATAGTAATATTGATCTTATTTCATTTTCATGAGTAATTGATACTTCATCCATATGCAATCATTACTTGAAACTTTGGCACTGGATATACAAAGCAATTGAGAGCTTTGGATAATTTATAGTGAATGAAATTATGAGTACTACCAGAATCGATTAGGACTATTACCTTTTTCTTTTTGATATATCCTTCGATCTTGATGGTTTGAGGAGTGCTAATTCTGGCCAATGCATTACATGATATTGTGGGAGTCAACTCTTTAGAAGAAATCGCTTCTACATTTTCATCTTAAGATGGTTCGTGTTCTTCTTCTTCTTCTTCTTCCTCTTCACAATCTATGTAGAATAATTTCTTCTCGCCACACTTATGTCCCTTACTATACTTGTTGTCACAATTAAATCATAAACCTTTTGCTTTTATTTCCTCCAATTGTTGAGGTGTTAACCTTGTAGGTTGAGGATTTTTGGAAGAAGGAACATTATTCTCTTGATAGATGTTAGGAGTGGTCCTTCTAGTAGCCATAGCCATACTTTTACTTTCAACATTTCTTGCCACATTGAATGCATTCTCCAATGATTTGGGTTCCCAAAGGAGAACCTCATGTTGAATGTTATCCTTTAAAGTTCCTATGAATACATCAATCAGGTGTTCATCTGGAATATTTGTTACCTTTATATTCAATCTTTGGAAGTTCTCAATGTGCTCTGCAACTGAACCCTTTAGCTTGAGATTTATCAATTGGCTAAAGAAGGTATTTCCCCTTATATCCTCATAGTGTGCTATCATTTCTTCCGTGAAAATTGTACAAGTGACGAGTGATTTGTGAGAACAAAAAAAAATCCATCGATACCACACAAATTGATTGGGTTCTAAATATAAAGAAGCAATACGTACCTTTTGTGTATGTGGCACATCATGTAGATCAAATAATTTCTCCATATGAAGTATCCATGTGATTGGATCCTTGCCATCAAACTTCCTCATATCGATCTTCGAAAAGTGGTTGGTCTTCAACCCAAAGTTGGAGTTTCTCCATTCTTGATTCATATTCCTTGTGTCCTCGTCATGAATTTCATGGGATACATTTTCACTTTCAGGTGTCCTCTCTATTAGAAAATTTGTCAATCCTTCCATGATCTCCCTTTTTAAACCCTCCATATTAGTATATATTATTGCCTCCAACTTAGCTTCAGTTGAATCCATGATCTCTTGTAGTTCATCTTTTGTTACTATCTTCTTTTGTAAATCATTTATGTCTCTGCGCATTTATTCACCTTCATCAATATTCCAAGTAGGACTGTTTGGAGGCTTAATTGGTGTAGAAGTTCCCTTTTTTGGTGGCATGTTGGCCAAGTATCACTTTTAAACCTTGATTTCGAGGTGGTTCTACTAGACAATATTTCGTCTCCTCTATCTTCAAAATTTAGGCCCTTTTGGGTCTAAAATTTTTTTTTTTTTTCTCTGATGCGTCTTCTTTGAAATTCCACAAGTCTGATCAAAATTGGATGTGCCAAGTGGAAGTTATGGTAACTTCCCCACACCTTGCTGATTTTTTTCCCTTCCAGGAGAGTGTACTTGTAAAGCGTTCCAAGATAACAATATCTAATATTTGATTTTTAAACTTGTACCAGAAATACTACATATTGTCCACTATCCAATGCAACTAGTCTCACTTAATTTGGATACTCACTGAAGAAGATATCAATGTTTTACCCGGATGACCTGTTTGAGACTAGTTAATATGACTAGTCTAATACCCTATCTTGCACAGGGTGTATCTACAAAAGTAGGATGACCCAAACGCTGAAATTTTTATCACAGATACCTTGATAATTTCTATGAATATCCTAGATACTTTAGGGTCTGAAATTTCACAGAAAAAAATTTATAGTTAAAATTTCGAGATGACTAAATTCAAGATGATTTTGTAACCCTATCTTACACGGGCTATATATCCAAAAGTATAAGGGCTCAAGAGATGAAATTTTTACCCCACATACCTTGATCCGTCTACGAAATATCCTCCTAGGGGTTCCTTCTGAAACACCATAGAAAAAAAGTTATATAAAAAATCCCAAGGTGTCTCAGATGTAGCAGCGAAACCCCAAGACCTTGAGCTCTGATACCAAATGTTAGGAACAAAATATCAATATAGCATAGAAAAACCTCAGAATAAGTACTCAACGCCTTGAAAAAGAGAGAATTTCAGTTAATAATCCTCTTCAAGAGGGAAACCTCCTTATACATCACATAAAATTCCAAATACAAGATGATTCCAAATGAAAAGGTCTCATTGGTATATATAGGAGACTAGGAGGTACAATTACAACTAACGGAACCAAGCCGACATAAATAAAATAATATTACTAATGTAATATTCCCTAATTAAGGGGTAATGTGCCACTATTTAGGGCTTAACATCCCACCCGTAACCTCCTTCTTGAGGGGTCTGGATAGCCAGGAGTCAATCACTCTTTGAAGACAAGGGCCATACCCCTCTTAAATGTTCTCTCCAAAGCATAAACATCCTTTCATATTTCCCTCAACTCTCTAAAACACCCCATTTGGTCAGGTCACAAGTAGACCCAATCAAAAGAGACATGACATGGGATTTCTTTGATGGGACTTCTCAAAGAGACCCTCCCTGGGGTCATGCTAGGGGAACCATTCACTTATCCATTGATCACTCCATCACTTTTTCAACAGGAATCGGAAATGAGAATAGCATTTTTTGTGAGTTTATGGCCCTTAAAGTTTCTCTACAACTAGCTCGGGAAAAGGGCATATCTCATTTACAAATCTATGGTGATTCCTTATTTGTGATTCAATGGATGATTGGGGCCATCATAATTCATAATTTCACCTTGATTCCTCTATTCCAAGAGATTTAAAACAATTCAAAATATTTATCTTACTTATATTTCGACCATGTCTACAAGGACAGGAATCAAGAAGTAGGAAGACTCTCCAAATTTGCTTTGGCACTAGACCCAGGCACACGAAAGATCAAAGAAAAATCCTTGACTCTCATCTCGAGATATCTTCATGACACTTGATTGCAATGAATGGGATTTGGATTTCTTTAAGTTACTTTTAGTAGAAGATGATTGTAAATGCTAGTTGATTACACGATAATTTTGACGCTCTCCTTATGTATTTTTTTTTGTTAATTTTTAGATTATCGGAGAATTATGGGAAGATAGACATAAAAATTTGCAAATAGAAATTGGATTTTTTTTTTCTTTGGTAGCTATAGTGGACTGCCACTTTTGGGCTTTCAGCTAGCACGAATGCCTTTGGCATATACAGATGTATTTTTGTTTTTCTGAAATAAAATTACAATATTATTTTCTTGGGAAATCTATGTGTGTGTGTGTGTGTGTGTGTGAGTGTGCGTAATGGCCCATCAAATAGTGTTTTCCCTTCTCAAGGCATGCCCAAGAATCACATATATATCCATATATATCTAGTTGAACTTCCATTGATCTTAAATTAGTGCTAAAGGTTTCATTTTTAGAAATCCCACTAATTCATATTGTTATGATTAGCTTCTCAATTTCCCGCAATTACATTTTAAATTGGATTAATTCATTAAAAATATGCATTTAAAGAATAAAATTTAAAACCATAATTGAAATAACACAGAAAATACTCAGCAAATTGGTAATGGTGTTCACCCATATGGGCTACGTCTCTGGGTCCAATGAACCGATCCATTAAGAAGGATGCAAATTGCATTGTTACACCTTTTTACATCAAATAATAGCCTTCAATATGCAAAAACAATATCTAATGTCCTCTAGAAAGATAATAGCACATGTTCTCGACCTTCAATGGCTTCTTCCTTTAATAAAATGAACACAGTCTTGCCTATTCTCTCAATAAAGGGGCTTCTCCTACTTCATGGTAGCAGTTCTCCAATTTAGTCACATGGATCACCATACTTCCATACTTGGAAAATCGTGCTCAACAACCAATCATCCTCCACCAGTGAAGAGTTATATGTACAAGTATATCGAGCAGAAATATATAGAGTATGAGTTGATTATGCATTCTCCTCAACAACATCTCGTTCACAACATATCTTCAAGAAACACAGCAACAATTCTGTCGAATTTTTCCAACACTGTGTCATCTTAGTGGATCAAAAAATCACCCAGCTATCTTCTCCTCTAGGATACCTCACTCTCACAAAGCAAATCAACCTCAATGTGCATCATCTTCTTCGGCTTCGAAATGATATCTACTTTGCGTGATCCTCCATCCTATATTTTTTTTATTTTCTTGGGAATAAAATCCCACATACAACGCATAAACCAGAATTCAAATTGGCCCAGAAGAGGGGAATTGGCATCTTCACGTACCACTTGATATTGTAAGAGCCCATCATGTGAAGACTAACTCATATATACTCTTCTGGGAATATACTCTACCTCATATATGAACTTAGAAGTGATTGTAAATATGAGCTTACGTTGTTTAGATACATGTAACTTATCATCTTCACATACCCATCCTAAAGGATATGGTTTTGGATGAGGTTTAGTTTCAAGTCCCAATATCTTAACAATTTATTCATAAATGGGATTAGCTTGAGAACCACTATGAAAGAGTCTATCAATATTTGTATGTTTTGATATATCTCTAATATGGAATAACTCATTTATTTTCCTTTCATCATGCATAGTTTCAAGCAGAAGAAGATGTACCTTGTATTCCCATGGTCTTGATCTTGGTTTCATCACCTAAATCCAATCCAAGATCTTGTTGGATTGTAGCAGTAATCTTCTTATTTATGAACCTCTTTATCCTTAGTTTTAGATGAAGTTTCCAACACTTGTCCTCAACATGTCCTTCCTTTTTGAAATGTGAACATGAAGGCTTCTCATCTTCTTTCTTCATTGTGGTTGTTCGTTTCATTTTATGTTTTCCTTTGTGATTTCCTTCAACTGGATGAACTAATTTCTTTGAGAAGTTGTCCTTGACATTCCTTCCCATCGACTCGATATGATTGGATTGGACACAAACTTCATCAAGATTAGTTGTATTAAACATAAGAATAGTATGTCTCAAATAACTATGCAACCCACCTGTTAGCACTCAAAAACGCACCGACATTTTTGAAGGAAATATGCCTAATCTTGCAGGGAAAATTTGACTTGCTTCCCGAGCTCCAAATGCAGATCTGAAAGCACCATTGGAAATTTCAGGATTTGTATATGTCGATCGACTATTTAAACATGCAAAACGGACTCTCCATGACCGAGAAAATTGATTTTGAAAAAATATGCACTTTCACCAGCGCAGAAGGCAGAATTATGGCTAGTTAGTTGTGGAAAGTGGCGACTTTCCACAGCGCAGGAGCAAATTTTTCAGGCAAGTGCGTTGTTGAAAGTTGTCAAGGCTAGAATAGCCAAATTTTCGCCCAGATCAAGAATTTTTGGGTTTGAATGGTTTGAATCCTTCTTCAATAAGCTGGTTATGAATTACCAAATCAAAATCTGAAGGCCATTCTTGGAGATGAAAGTCAAAAGGACATTTTTTGACTAGATTTTGTGATTTTCAAGGGCAAAATGAAGTGATAGGGATTTTTGGCACACATCATCAAATTCAATTCCACTTACTCAAGGAGCAGTCAAAGAGCCTTGGAAGGCTAGTCTACACTTCATCAGCTTTCAACCAATGTTTGAAGACAAAAAGATATAGGTTGACCTCATCTTGAGGATCCCCTATATCTTTTGTGAATTAGTTTTGACTTTCTATTTTTAGAATGTCAAATCCATTGTTTTAGGATCCGAAGCTGATTATGGGGCTATAAATTCAAAGACATTTGGAGCTCTAAAGGGGTTCGACTTTGAATACTATGATCCTGCCTCTGTAACACACAGACTTATTCTTATTTATAAAGCGCAAGCTTCTTTCAGTTACATTATTGATTTTTCTCTTAAACTGTTTTATGGCTTATGAGTGGAAGTCCTTTGTTGAAACTCATTCAATTTCTGATGGTATTATCCCTCCTTTGTTTAATTATCTTAGTTGATTATCATAAGTTATTTCTTGGTTGTTAGACCCATTGTGTTTGTTGGCATGAAGCAGCAATGCGGTTCAATAGGCGATAACCCCCATTTAATCAAACTTTATCGATACCGGTGCTATAAAGCCTTGTGAGATTTTGTATCTCTAGATAGTCTTGAAAACAGGTCAATTACTTAGATATTCATTTTGACCCAAAACCATATCAAATATTGAAAACTTCCCAAAAGGAGTTATTACCCGAGGCATCTCCGACTTCTGACCTAGGAGAGTTTCACGGAGAGATAACAATTAGGCGTCGTTATTAGGGAGAGAAGTCGAGCTCATCTTTCACAGGAGCGACATAGATCAACTTTGATGATAGACAAAGCCAGGACATCGTTGGTTGTAATCATCTATCGGCGACTCCATGAGGACGAATTGAGTGGCGACTCCATTGTTCAGAAAAATGTTGGCGACTCCACTGGTATGAAATGGAAAAGATCTTAGCTAAAAGGTATGCTTTCTGTGATTTTTCGGATATAGTTGGTTTCCATCCATTACCGACTATAATTGAATGGGATGATTATCTTCCGATATTCATAGGAAGCAAGCATGACCATCTTGGTGAGCACTTATTCAATTTTCATAAATGCATTCTTGAACATCTTTGTTCCGCGAGGATGTTTAGAAGTTGTTCAAAATTTTCTCTAGAAGAAAAGGCTCGTGAATGGTGTCAATCCTTCCTACTGTTAGTATCCGATGCGGAAAGTTTTCATGTGGATTTCATTTCATATTATGAGAAGATTTACTCATTTGATCTTATTTTTGATAATTGTTGTAAAGAATTTGCATTTCACATCCAGCATTCAGTTAGTATTCCTTATGATTGTGAAGACGTTGGTGATAGTCATATTGAAGACACATTTGTCATTTATTCAAATGTCCCTTATAGCTTTGATTATGGGATTAAGGATGCCACATATTTAGATAAAGAAATTGTTGATATGAATTGAGGTCCAAGAGCCCGAGGCAGTTGATCATGCCTTTGCCACCGATATCCATCATTCTTGATTTAGAATCTACAACAGATATCAAACAATCATGATTAGTACATAAATTAGTCTACAACCATGTTGATTCTACGGAATAGTTAAGTGTCAGCTTTGCATGGGAAGAAAATATCACAATTTTACGTTTTCAGCTCAAACAACGGAAAGTTTGTCTTCTTGACCTAGATTGATCTTTGATGAATATTCTTGAGAGTCTTTAGAGTAGAACATGTCATCTGTCTTTGAAGAGTTGGTTCTAACTATCAAACTCCATTTCTGTATGTTATGGTTTCTAATATTTTCAAGTCAAGATCAAACAAGATATCGGTAAGTCAGTTTCTCACTTGGTTACATTAGAAATCCAGTTTTACTTTATCAATCTGCCTTTACTAGTTAGAGTAGGAGTAAGCGAAGAAATAAGCTCGTCCATGACATTAGATTCTTTAGTTATTCTTGAATAAGCGAGCCTGGGGATTTGTTGGGGAATGGTTGGAGCTTTAGGTCTCTGTTGTTTCCTCTGTTTAATGATCATATGCGTAAAACATCACGGTTCAGATTTCGCCATACGACATTATTGTGGCATCTTAAGTCATTATGTTTTCTGCATAAAGTTTTGATCTATGCCCTGATTCTCACATTGATTATCGCTCCTATTGGATAAATCGAGTGGCATATATTTCTGCCTCCTTGGTTGTTTCATTAGTTTATCCTTGAATATTTGCAATTCATAACATGACAGAAAGTTTTTGCAGAACATCAACACTCACAACCTTTCCTGCATATATGAAAAGCAATCTACTCCTACTAAAGATATGGACCGCGAGAGGGAAGCTTTCAGATTTTGGTTTATGCAAACCGTTGAATGCAGTAATCTATCCACTCTCCATGAAAATGAATTCACTGCTGGAAAAACTCTAAAAGATGTTTTGGATATGGATGGGCGTTTGAAGACATCAATTGCACCAAAGCGTACTCAACAGGAACAACTTTCACATTGGCAAAGGAATAGGTGCATGCTGAAGATGGATTTCGGAACGTAAAGCGGAATCGGTAATACGAAGGAGATATGCTTTCGAGGTGGCCGATGCTTGCATGGATATCTAATGCTCCTTTCAAGCAGTGAGCATCCAACGAATTAAATTGAACATTGGGAGGTGATGAGGAAAATTGTCGCCCGAATACCAAAGGAGGTCAGTAGCGGAATGAGGAGGGCGTTAATGATCAAATTGCATGAGCAGATGAATAGATGACAGATAGCAGAGAAAACATCCGAAATTCTTTCATACAGGTCATTTGAGTCATGGATTTTTCTTAACCTCTGCCTTAATTAATGGGATGTCACCTATAATCTCTGTGTGTTGAGATTTCGTAAATATATGAATTGATTACGGTTGGTAGTCGTTGAGTTTGTATTCAACTATGTTTTCCTTTTGTACCCATAATACACATCCTATAACGGATGGAGTGACCTATGGAATACACCTATGAGGATCTGCATCTTCTCTATGTTGAGGTTACATCTCGTGGTAGCCTTGATCAGGTAATTAAAGACGGAAAATGGAAGGAAATAACATGTGTATTCAAATTTGTTCCAACTACCACCAGTGCGTCATTTGTCTTGTGAAAATACTATATGACCCTCCTTCATTATTATGAACATGTTTACTTCTTTCAATCACAGGGTCAGCTTCCTGCAGCTCCTCTGTCTGTTGTAAGTCTTGTTCCTCAGTCATCGGATAATGGATCTTCCCATGCCGGTTTAGATGAAAAGAAACCAGAAGTCAAGAAGTGAAAGAGGAAAAGTTTGCCCTTGCCAATTCTTGGAGTCGATCCCACATCTTCAATGGATCAACCTGTAACATGAGTTATTAATGAGAAGTCTGAGCGTGGTTACCTTGTAACTATAAAGTTGGGTTCAGATATATTAAGAGGAATATTTTATCACAAACCATCTGAAATTTCAGGGGCACGGTTTGCAGGTATTTCTTGTTTGAAAGACATAAATGTTTTAGATGTTGCAGCTTCAGGAAACAGTACTTGCTGGAAGAAGTAAAAGGACCGAATCATAAAGAGGGATCCTAATCATCCAAAGCCAAACATGAGTGTTTATAACTTCTTTTTCGCTGAGCAACATGCACGACTGAAGGCATACATCCTGATAAGGATAGAGAGATCAACAATCTGAAACTCAAATGGGGTGGAAGTTGGTTGGAGGAAAAGGCTGTGAAAACAACTGCTGCTTCAAGTCTTGTTGTACCAACGCCATGCCAATACCTTCTTGTTCAAATCTTTGGGAAAATCAACCGTTCTGGATGGGAAATGGAGGTTGGCGATCCGACTGGCATCTTTGCAATGATGTCAATGTAATCCATTTACCTATGAATCCTAATAGAAAAGGCTATCGGTTTCGAGGTCGAAAAATGAGTGCAGGTGCATTCTAGAAGCTATTGGAAAGGCTTTCTTATTAGGATTCATAGGTAATGGATACATTATATGTTATCAGCAGGAAATGGAGGAGCTTTGGGCAAAACATGGAACAAATAGCCATATCAGGTATGCCGAGTATGTACTCTGAATTTGGAAATGACATAAACCATGTTCATGTTGAGGTGGGTCCAAATCTTCATCTAGAACCTAGGAAGAAAGTGAGAACACTTGTTCAGAAGATTCACTTCTATACCAGTCACTCCTTGAAAAATCCAGTGAACCTTTTTCAGCAGAGGATGATGTTAAGTATGTGATATTTGTGGGGACGCAGGTTATGAAGAGATGCTTGTTGTCTACAGCATGTGTAATGATGGTTACCCGAACACATACTTTGCATGCAAGTATGTTAGACAAGGTGTGCGAAAGAGTATTTGGTATTGAAAGGCAAGTTCGTGAGAATGCAAGTCTGCAGGCCGGTTGACACCTCCAAACTTGAGAATGGTGTTGAAGCCAACATTCTTGACCAGCCGGAAACATAACTATGGTTGAGTCACACGCTTTGACTCTAGATCTATATGTTCATCAATTACATGCATAATCCCTCGATTTGAGGAACCCATCTGCAGTCATGATGGAAGGTCTGCGAAAATGAGGAGAGAAGAATTCATCATTAATGAAGAATATATAGCAGATTTTACAGGTCTGCCAAGAAGCGGAGAGTGATGGTTCAAATCCATAGTGCCATCAAATATAGCATCCGGATCTTATCTATTGCCCATTCACAAAGACTTGATTTGGAAGAAAGGACATTTCAATATCGCTGGAACCGATGGGAGGACGATCCACATATATAAGTCCGGTAAGAGAGGCTTCATCTAGCAATATCCCATTTGTCTTTATTACTCTTGCGGTGTCGAGATTCATCCGGTTGCCGATTTTTAGGTAGGTTGTACCGGTGGTTTAGGCAAGCCGTGTGTGTGCTCATTAACCACCCGAAAGGTTGAATGACTCCATGACGATACCTAAAGGCACAAAGTGCACTCGTTCTTGGACACCTCAGGGGGAGGTATCCATCGGGTTGGAGCGGGTGAAATTTAGCACTCAAAAGCATGCAGGCATTTTTGAAGGAAAGATTCTAATCTTTCAGGGGAAAATTGACTTCTTCCCAAGCTCCAAATGCATATATGAAAGAACCATTGGAAATATCAGGATTTGTAGATGTAGTCGACTATTTAATCATGCAAACCGGACTCTCCATGACCGAGAAAATTGATTTTGAAAAATATGCACTTTCACGTGTGAGAGAATTATAGCTAGTTAGGCTGTGGAAGTGGCGACTTATTGTGAGGAGCAAATTTTTTGGAACTTGAGTCGCTGTGAAGATGTCAGAGGCGAGAATAATGAAATTTTCATGAGATCAAAAAATTTTGGGTTTGAATGGTTTGAATCCCTCTTCAATAAGCTGGTTATGAATTACCAAATCAAAATCCGAAGGCCATTCTTGGAGATGAAATTCAAAAGGGCATTTTTTGACTATATTTAGTGATTTTCAAGGGAAAATGATAGGAATTTTGGCACACATCATCAATTCGAATTCCACTTTCAAAGGAGCAGATCAAAGAGCCTTGGAAGGAAGCTAGGCTACACTTCATCAACTTTAATAATGTTTGAAGACCAAGAGATGAGGTCAACCTCTATCTTGAGGATCTCTCCTTATCTTTGTGAATTCGTTTTGACTATTTGTTTTTAGAATATCGGATCCATTGTTTTAGGATCTGAAACTGATTATGTAAGAGGCTATAAAGGAAATGCAAAGACATTTGGAGCACTAAGGGTTCGAATTTGAATACTATGATGCTGCCTATGTAACACATAGACTTATTCTTATTTATAAAAAAAT
Source organism: Picea sitchensis (assembly GCA_010110895.2). Classification (NCBI taxonomy): domain Eukaryota; kingdom Viridiplantae; phylum Streptophyta; class Pinopsida; order Pinales; family Pinaceae; genus Picea; species Picea sitchensis. Next base: position 18,226 of record SNQJ01S0066749.1, on the reverse strand, counting down.
ATGCTAGGTTGAATGATTTTCTCTTCTGTTCTTTTATAGCTTATGATTGGAAGTCCTTTGTAAAAAACTGCAAGCTTCTTTCAGTTCTGTGTCAGATTTTCTCTTCTGTTCTTTTATAGCTTATGAGTGGAAGTCCTTTGTTGAAACTCATTCAATTTGCAGTGACTGTCATCTCACTGTTTAATTGTCTTAGTTGATTATCATAAGTTATTTCTTGGTTGTTAGACCCATTGTGTTTGTTGGCATGAAACATAATCTAGTTCAATAGTTGTTTTCTTTCCCCCATTTAATCAAACTTTATCTGACCACGGTGCTAGAAATCCTTGTGAGATTTTGTATCTCTAGACAGTCTTGAAAACAGTCAAGTACTTAGATATTCATTTTGACCCAAAAACCATATCAAATATTGAGAAAACATTTCCCAAAAAAGAGTTAGTTACCAGGCATCTCCGACTTACAGCCTAGGAGAGTTTCCTGGAGAGATAACACCACTAATATACTTCAAATGCATTTCTTGCAAATAAAGAGGATTGTCCAATGTTAATTCCCTCTTTCTAAACTCTTGAGTATAGTCTTGCACGTTCTATCCTTTATTTTTCCTTATATTATGCCAATCCATTATTTCTTATTGCATATACCCTAAAGGATAAAATTACTTATTTAATGTAGCTATGAATTAATACCATGAAGATATGATTTTACCTTTCTTGAGAATATCTTCTTGATGCTTACTCTCCCACCAGATTTTTCATGCATACCAGTTAGAGAGTAGCTAGATGGACTTTTGCTTCTTCATCCATAATTTTCCGAACCCTACAATATACTTCAATTTGTTTGATCCAATGATCCAATTTCTCTACATTGATCTCTCCATTATACATTGGCAAATCAAATTTCACCTCTAATTTCAATACGGAAAAATTAGAATCAACTTTCTCTAGGATTTGTTTTTGGAATTGAAGAGGAAATTGAACTTGAAGGAGAGGAAGGGGATTGAGGAGTTTTAGGAGGGTCACTACCACCTCCTTCTCTTTTACCTTGACATGGGCCTTCTTCGTTATTCTTTCATTCCTTATATAATTCCTCCACCATGGTTTTCATCTCCAAAAATGCTTGTCAAAACATCACTTCAGGTTCGAAGGGGTTTTCTTCCCTCGGAGATTCCATTGCTTGACTTTGGAATGCATGTCTTGAACCAATCTTAGGATTGTACTCTTCAAGCGAACCTTCTCCCTGTTTGACCTTAGACCTATTTAGCATTCAACACCAACACATGTGAAAATTTAAATCAACATACGAGGTAATCCTTGATCAACTACTCTGATACCAGACTTGATCTGAAATTAGTGGTAAAGGCTTCATTTAAAAAAAAAAACACTAATTCAAATTCATATGACCAACTTCTCAATTTCTTGCAATTGCATTTAAATTTGGCTTAACTGAAATAACACAAGCAATACTCATCATATTGATAATGAAGTTCACCCATATTCTCTACATCTCCACGTTTGTTTCAAATGATGAATTGCTACATTAAGAAGTATGCAAAGTACATTGTTACACCTCTTTACATCAAATAATGGCCTTCAATCTACAAAAATGATCTATGATGTCCTCTAGGAAGATAATAGCATAGATTCCCAACCTTTTATGGCTTCCTCTTGTGATAAAACGAGCATAGTCTTACCTATTCTCCCAATAAATGGGCTTCTCTTCCTTCACGGAAACGACTCTCCAACTTAGTCACATGGATCGCAGTACTTCCATACTTGGAAAACCATGATCAACAACCAATTGTCCTCCACTAGTGAAGATATATCTCTGAAAGTATATCGAGCAGCAATATATAGAGGATGGGTCGATCATGCATTTTCCTCGATGAGGGATCCTTCACAATAGATATTCAAGCAACATGATAGTGATTCCGGTGAAGTTTTCCAACACAGTGTCATCCTAGTGGATCAAAATATTCCCAACTATCTTCTCCTCAAGGTTGTCTCACTCTCATCCAGCAAATCGACCTCAGTGCGCATCGTTTTCTTTGGATTTGGCTTTATCTCTTCTCTAAACGAACCTTCATCCTCTATTTTTTGGTGTTTTCTTGGGAATAAATCCCACATACAACATGTAAAGAAGAATTTGAATTGTCCCACGTCTTGCATTACTTTTTTTGCATGATAGCTTTCAAGGCTTTTTAAAATCGCCCTCCATGGAATTATCCCACATTGGTTAGGATTTGGATAGAAATTTTCAGTATAATTTGAGACCATCATATCGATTGTGGGGATCCACCTAGATCATCCATCTATTTATGTGTCGTTCTTTCTTACATAGGTTACTCAAGTGATTTGTAGCTAGCAAGGATGTTGATCAACCTCCTCCTTATGGTTTCCCATGCTAGTTGGACTCTTTCCTTCTGGTTTCAGAAAATGCTTCTTAGAGATTAAGAATCCTTACTCTTGATTGAGGAAAGTAGAGAGTCCATGTTTTTTTGCTAAGCAAGTAGAGAAAGAAATTTGTTAGCTATATAAGTCTCCCCCTTTGATTAATAAATTTTAAGTCTTATACTAGGATTCATTCTTCTACACCATATACAATGACATATGGTATGGCTAATTGTGCATCCATTTTTCCAAATCTTATATTAATCACCTTGGATCCCTAGTGAATGGAAATAAACCAAAGAACTAAATCATTAACTAATTATTTAAAATCATTTTTCCAAATTGGTTGATACTTGGGCCAAAAGAACACAACAAAATAAAACATTATCACCTTAGGGATAGAACTTTTTTAATACCATTGTAGATCCATCTTAACTTCATATCTATCAAGAGGGATCAATCAAATCTTTTGAGATGTAAATTTTTTATCATTTATGGCTCGGATATAAACATAAATAAAGAGAGGGGTAACAATATTTTTTTCTAAATATCATATCTTAGTATTTCTATTTATGTGTAAATCTAGATCTTTTTTTATCTCTTTATATAGTAGTGTTGATATTGTGTGTACATATCAAGTCTCTCTCTGATCTGAGATCGGGGTGACCATGTTACCAATCTTTACTCGGTTCTATGCCACTCCATTAAAGTTCATATTTAAGATCATTTTTATTGATTCACTTGATTGTGTTAAAAAGGTGAAATTGAAGTGATTAAGAGGCTTGAATCCAAATTGAATAAAACTTGGTAAGGAAGCTTATTAAATCTCATATACCATTAATTAATGCATCCAACAACTTAAATGCGGAAATAAGGAAGCATAATAAACATGAGATAAGCATTCAACCATAAGGACAAGGAATCACCAATTGTTAACGGAGTTCACCCCGAGTGGGTTATGTCTCTGGGCTCTACTCAACTGCCTAGCCACTTCATTATCTTCTTTGAAAATTCTCCTTTACAATGCAAAGGGCTCAATACTCACATCAACATCTGGCAATATCTCTCCTTGAAAAGGGTTTCTCTTAATCAATGTCAAGATTTCAATTCTCACAAGTATGTGGCCATGTCTCTCTTATCAAGAGACTATCTCCTCGAACAAATACAACGGCTAAGTTCTCAAATTAGTGGCAATGATATGTTCTCCTCTGAAAATACAAAGGATCTCAGTTCTCACAACAAGTGGCAATGTCTCTTCCATAAAGAGACTATCTATTATGATAAAGGTTGATCTCTCACAAGTTGTGGCATAACATGGACTCTCTCACAGTGGGTGGAAAAGGTCCTCTTTGAATCCATTGATTAGATTCAAGCATTATCAACACTGCCATAGTTTTGTGTATAAAGGATAATATGATGATTTTTCCTGCAATAGATTAGGTATTGTTGCCTCGCTACAGCACTCAATGCTCATCAGAATCTACAACATGCATACATCTTCTGACAAATTTCATAAAGAAATCAAAACTACAAAAACATCATGCTTACATTGGGTTTTTCTTCCATACTCCTTATGTTCCGTACCTCTGATGCGAAAACGGATGTCGCCATTGTGATCATGGTACAAAATCTTGTAAGAATGACTGTTAAATGGTCTCAAACGGAAAAATTCACCTCCAAGCCCTTGTCAAACTCTTTGCCTCATAAAGCGTGCCACCAGACCTGCAATAAATGATACTATGCATCATTTTTACATGCCTTCGTACGACCTCCTGGTGTGTGGACCTTTCCCCGAGATCTGGTAAAATTTAATTCTTTAATAAACATGTAGGCAGACTTTACAACACGAGCGTTAGCCTGACCAGTAGCTTGGTTTTAATTAAGGCTTATAGTTGGGGGAGGTCTCAGGTTCAAGCCCGTGGGCCTCCCCTTTTGGGAACTCGTTGTAACCACCACATACAATAGTATACTGACCATATAATATGGTCAACCAAATATATATTTACCAGTCCAAACATAGACTCTGCGCCAAACTCTTTTGATGGGACCTATGCACGGTCTGCGGGTTGTCGGCCTATGTTTAATGCTTTGTCGGTACTTTGTCAGAATCCCGAGAGGATTTATGGGGTTTTTGGCCATATATGGGGGCCATCAGAATTCATGGGGCGATGTCAGATTGTATGGGTCATTGGTCGGGCCCAGTGTCGGTCGATGGTCGGGCTCGATGTCGATTGATTAAAGGCCTATTATATATTTTTTTTTAATTTTTCTGCCCATCCCTCATTGGGAATTTTGGGGTTGCCATGTGGAACCTCATGATTGGGACACATGGTGCCTTGTCATTGGCTCGATTCTTCCAAGTCACCTATTGACTCGTTCACCACTTGTGCCCAGTCACTGCCTACTTGTCATTCGGTCAATGGCTGAGTCAACTTCCTAGTAGATTGTCATGTGTTGCTATGTGTGTGGACCACGTGTCCTTCGATCAAACTGCCACTTGTCACTGCATGCGCCTGCCACTTTTCAATGTGTATAGTTTCCACGTGGCGGCTCTCAGGTGGTGCCACATAGCGCTTACTGGGGGTGCCATGTGGTACTTTTTTACTGGTCCATTTGGCATCCATAAATGCATGACACGTGGCATCCTCTCATGCTTCCACGTAAGCATGATGAATTCATGTTGACATCATCTCTACACAGTCAGTTGTTGACATCAACTATACGGACAAGTTGACTTTGACTGGGTTTGACCAAAACTTTGATTGGTCATAACTTCTTCATTCTATCTTCGTTTGAGGCATTGTTTGTACCGTTGGAAATCTTGCGACGAGATCTTTGACTTGGTGTAGTTTTCAGTGGACTCTGAACATTTTGATTTTTGGGCCTTTTGGATCCTCCTGGATCATTCCTCCCCACTAAAGGACTTTTGGACCCCAAAAGTGTACATCATGAAATCATACATGTCTCTTTGATTTACAACAGAACCCATACCCTCTACTACCTCAACAAAAGGCCTAAAATATCACTATGTTGCATGAATGAGTGATATTATAAATCTCATCACTTTTACGAAAAGTGCCCTTCTATGGGCTCTTAGAAAAAACAAGTGATTTACAATAATGGCTACTATCAACTAACTCAAAAAAAATCCATTCTTTCATTCATCAAGATGAATGGGTCCTTCTTCTCGAGCTATCACTTTTCCAATAGTTGGCCTTCTTCTAGTAGTGAGCTTCCCTGCTGAGTTGCTTCGTAGGTTAACCCCTTCATAGGTTTTGGTCCAACCTTCTTGTTCTTCTTGGAACGCGGCTCTTGATGGAGGGTCCAATGGGTGACTTTGTGACGTCCACCCTTGTCGCAATGGGTGCAATGGTTTTTCCTCTTCCGGGTTTTATTTCCCTTACTTTTCTCCTCATGTGGAGAAGGGTCTTTGTGTCTTGGCTTCTTCCTAGTTTCCATAACCTTCCTGTATAAAGCCATTCTTTTCCAACACTTGGAAACAGCATGGCTATTCATAACACAAAACGTACATGGTTTTCTATGCCATAAACTTTGTTGATCATTGCCAATTTGCTTATAATCAAAAGGAACATTTGAATAATGAGACTTTTTATACCTTTCTTGGTTGTCTCTAGTGTTGGTCTGGCAAGGAGAACTTGCCTCAGTTCCTCCTTCATGATGCTCATCTCCCCTTGGATATGAATCGTAATAATGATCATCAGAATGATATGATGTGCTCTCAACCTGCACTGATTTGGTCTCATCACTTGAAGACTCGCTTGCTTCTGGGGTTTTGGAGTTGCTTTCAACGGCAATCTTGGAGAATTCTCCAACCACTTCTCTGGCATAGCCCAATCCTGCATGTCGAGGTAATTTCACCACTTCGATGGGATTCACAATGCCTTGGTCGTTGGCTCCAAGGCATCCTCCATTATATCCCATTTGCCTCATTAGCTTCAATCAATTTCCCTTCGTGTGTTTTTCAAAGACTCCAAAAGAAGTATCATCATTAATGAAGGAAGGAACTAAACATGGAGAATCATTTACCTCCACTCCGGTCTGTGACACTTGGTCATCTTCCTGACGTGTGACCAGTTGCTCCTCCTGGTTGGATGAAGTTGTAAATGAGGCTTCTAGAAAACCACTTTGGTTCCCTAGTGCATGGAGAGCATCCTCTATCATCTAAAAAAATGTGCAGTTATCAACATCATCATGACAAGAACCATAACTAGTATACCTGCCATGGCCACAAGACGGACTCTTTGCTACTTCTGTCGTGGAGCATTCTCCGACTTGCTCCTCCATAGCTTGTAGTTGTAGGCGTAGTTTGTTATTTTTCTCTTCGGAATCTTGAAGCAACCTCCTCATTCATCATTCTCTACTTGGATGGTTTGGTTGATTTCTTCAAGCTCACGAAGACATGCACTCTTCGATGTTTTCCCCATCTTGTCTTCAACACCTGCAATCTTCATCAATCCTGCTCTGATACCACTTGATCTGAGACCGGGGTGACCTTGTTACCAATATTTACTTGGTTCTATGCCACTCCATTAAAGGTCAGATTTAAGATCATTTTTATGGAACTTGATTGTGTTAAAAAGGTGAAATTGAAGTGATTAAGAGGCTTGAATCCAATTTGAATAAAGCGTGGTGAGGAAGGTTATTAAATCTCATATACCATTACTTAATGCATCCAACAACTTAACTACGGAAATAAGGAATCATAAGAAAGACGAGGTAAGCAGTCAACCATAAGGACAAGGAATCACCAATTATTAACAGAGTTCACCCAGGGTGGGCTACATCTTCGAGCTCCTCTCAACTGTGTAGTCGTTTCATTCTCTTCTTCGAAAATTCTCCTTTACAATGCAAAGGGCTCGATACTCACATCAACATGTGGCAATATCTCTCCTTGAAAAGGGTTGCTCTTAATCAATGTCAAGAGTTCAATTCTCACAAGTATGTGGTCATGTCCCTCTTATCAAGAGACAATCTCCTCGAACAAATACAAGGGATAAGTTCTCACATTAGTGGCAATGATATGTTCTCCTCTGACAATACAAAGGGTCTCAGTTCTCACAACAAGTGGCAATGTCTATTCCATAAAGAAACGATCTCTTTTGATGAAGGTTGATCTCTCACAAGCTATTGCATAACACGGACTCTCTCACAATGGGTGGCAAAGGTCCTCTTTGAATCCGTTGATCAAATTCAAGCATTATCAACATTGCCTTAGTTTTGCATACAAAGCCTAATATGATGATTTTTCCTGCAATATATTGGGTCTTGTTGCCTTGCTGCAGCACTCAATGCTCATCGGAATCTGTAGCTTGCATACATCTTCTAAAAAATTTCATAAAGAAACCAAAACTACAAAAGCATCATGCTTACATTGGTTTTTCTGCCATAAGCCTTCTATTCCACAACTCTGATGCAGAAACGAACATCTACATTGTGATCGTGGCATGAAATTGTGTAAGAATTACTGTCAAATCGTCTCAAACAGACAAAGTCACCTCTGGGCCCCTACTAGGCTCTCTACCTCGTAAAGCATGCAACCAAACCTGCAATAAATGATATTTTGCATCATTTTTCGTGCCTTCATACGACCTCAGGGTGCGCAGACCTTTTCCCGAGCTCTGAAAAAATTTGATTCTTTAATAAATATGTGGGCGTACTTTACAACACGGGTGTTAGCCCAACCGGTAGCTTGGTTTTAATTAAGGATTATAGTCGGGGGAGGACCTGGGGTCAAGCCCGCGGGCCTTCCCTTTTGGGAACTCGTTGTAACCACCATATACAATAGTATATTGACCATATAATATGGTCGACCAAATATATATTTACCAACCCAAACATAGACTCTGCGCCAAACTCTTTTGATGGGACCTATGCATGGTTCGTGGGCTGTCAACGTATGTTTAATGCTTTTTATGTACTTTGCTGGAATCCTTGGAGGATTTATGGGACTGATGGCCAGGTATGGGGGCCGCTGGAATTCACGAGGTGTTGTCGGATTGTATGGGTCGTTGGTCGGGCTGGTCGTCGGGTCCGGCGTCGGCCGGCCAACGACCTATTATATTTTTTTTTCGAATTTTTCCGCCCAGCCCTCATTGGGAATTTCGGGGCTACCACGTTGCGTCCCGTGATTGGGCCACATGGCACCCTATCATTGGTCTGATTCTTCCCAATCACTTGTTAACTCATCTGCCACATGTGCCTAGTCACTGCCTACATGTCGTCCGATCAATGGTTGAGTCAATTGCCCAGTAGATTGCCACATGTCGTTGTGTGTGTGGGCCATGTGTCCTTCGTCAAACTGCCACTGATCACTCTGTGCGGTTGCCACTTGTCAATCCGTATGATTTCCACGTGGCGGCTCCTAGGTGGTGCCATGTGGCACTTCCTGGGGTGCCACATGGTACTTTTTTATTAGTCCATTTGCTGGCCATAAATGCATGACACGTGGAAGCCTCTCGTGTTGCCACTTCAACATGCTTACGTCAACTCTACACAGTCAACTGCTAACATCAACAATATGGATGATGATGTGAGTTGTACAGACAGGTTGACTTTGACTAGATTTGACCAAAACTTTGACTGAGGCCATAACTTTTTCGTTCTAGCTCCATTTGAGGCGGTGTTTGCGTCATTGGAAAGCTTGCGACGAGCTCTTTGAATTGGTGTAGTTTTCACTTGATTCCGAACAATTTGATTTTTATGCCTTCTGGATCCTCCTGGATTACTCTCTTTCATATATAGAGAAATTTTATTTTATTTATATCTATATTTAACTAGCATATAGTATTATAAGTATTATATTTTTTTAACAATCGAAATGTAAATATTACCCATATAACAAATATGACAACATCTATAACATATTAAGTTATAGATGCACCTCATTACTTTAAATGCAATTAACTTAAAAATAATACTTTTTAATAATATAAATAGAAACTATCATCTTTAATATCTAAACAAAAATATGATTTTTTTAATAATATAAAACATAAATTATAATATTGTATCCAACTTCAACACAATCTCTCTATGTAATACTATATCTACTGAAAGTTTTACAAAATTAATAAATAACTATATCCACAAAAGTGTTTAAAAAATAATAAATAACTATTAATTAAAAGAATGGTGAACACCACCTAAGTGATACTTTTCTTGATAATAGAAAATGAATTTTTGGGTCTTTTTCCGTACTTCAACACAATCTCTATTTGATATTATACCTACAAAAGTTTTAAAAATATATGTGATTCTTATGCATGATCAAAATTATCTATCTGTTTTGCTAAGTGTAAAGAAAAAAATAAGCATTTCTAAGATAAGAACAAATTCTCACGAGCTCCATAGTGAAATTGGGCGTTGGTCAATTCCTAAAACGCCAAGGGATGAAAGAGTGTGTCACCTTTGTGACACTAAGAAGGTTGAAAATGAAAAACACTTTCTCTTAGATTGTCCAGCCTATACCCATATTAGATCTCATTTTCAAAATATTGATCACACTACCAAC
>SNQJ01S0066748.1:18300-56933 GCA_010110895.2 Picea sitchensis | reverse complement strand
TTAAAGTATATCAGATGGATGTAAAATCAAATTTTCTAAATGGGGAACTTGAAGAAGAAGTCTACATTGAACAACCAGAAGTATTTCAGTTGTCAGAGAACATAGATTATGTGTGTAAATTAAAGAAGGCCTTGTATGGTCTAAAATAGGGTCCTAGAGAATGGTACTCTAGACTGGATAAGTATCTGCAACATGCAGGGTTAAGAAAAGGAAGTGCAAACAACAACCTCTACATCAAGGTAAGTGAAGGTAATATTTTATTAATTGAAGTTTATGTTGATAATATTATTTTTGGTAGTGATGATGATAGGTTAAGACAGGAATTTGCAAAAGATATGCAGAATGAATTTGAAATGTCGTTACTTGGAAAACTATCCTTCTTTTTGGGACTTCAGATACATCAAAGCAACCAAGGAATCTTTATTTATCAAACCAAGTAAATCAGAGAAATGCTAAAGAGGTTCATAATGGAAGATTGCAAACCAGTTATTACTCCCATGCAAACCAGTTGCAAGTTGAGAAAAGATGATGATTCGAAGTCTACATATCAGAGGAAATACAGGTCAATGATTGGTAGCCTACTATATGTGACAACATCCAAACCAGATGTAATGTAGACAGTTGGATAGGTCGCATGATTTCAAGCAACACCAAAGGAGTCACATGTGTTAGCAGTGAAGAGGATTTTCAGATATCTCAAAGGAATAGAAGAGTTTGGATTATGGTATCCAAAAGGAAAGGATCTATCACTTATTGCCTACACAGATGCATATTGGTCAGGTTGTATTGATGATCGACGAAGCACCAGTGGAGCTGCATTCTACTTGGGTGAGTGTTTAGTATCATGGATAAGCAAGAAACAATCATCATTATCTTTATCTATAGTCGAGGCAGAGTATATTGCAGCAACATCATGTTGTACAAAGGTTCTTTGGATGAAACAAACTCTGATAGATATATAGGTTGAGTATGATGAGCTCATTCCAATATATTGTGATAATAAAAGCACCATCAGTATCTCAAAGAACTTGGTGATGCACTCCAAGACGAAGCACATTGCAATCAAGTATCACTTTCTATGGGAGCAGGTTGCATAAAATAACATCAGAGTTGAGTATGTGGGCACAAAAGAACAAGTGGCAGACATCTTCACAAAACCACTTCCACGGGAACCCTTTGAATATCTTCGCTAGAGACTTAGAGTTATTTCTACTCCAAAATGAATGCTTTTTGAATGCTTATCTTATATGTCTTAGATTTACACAAGGAAGCACCATAAGTGGACAGTTCGGTCAGGGGGAGTAATGTTAAGCCCTAATATTGGCTCAATACCCCTTAATTGAGGCATATTACATTAGTAATGTTATTTTATTTATGTCAGCTTTATTACATTAGTTGTAATTATACCTCCTAGTCTCCTATATATACCAAGGAGACATTTTCATTTGGAATCATCTTGGAATTGTACATTTATGTGGGAATAAGGAGGTTTCCCCCTTGAAGAGGCTTATTATCTAAATTTCTCTCTTTTTCAAGGCATTGAGTATTTATTCTGAGGTTTTTCTATGCTATATTGATATTTGGTTCTTAACATATGGTATCAAAGCTCAAGGTCTTGGGGTTTCGCTGCTACATCTGAGACACCTTGGAATTTTTTCTATAACCTTTTTTATGCCATGTTTCCAAAGGAAGGGCTTGGAGGATATTTAGTAGATGGATCAAGGTACTTTGGGTTAAAATTTTATCTCCTGAGGCCTTATAATTTCGGAGATACATCCTGTGCAAGATAGGGTTATGGAATCAGCCTGAACTGAGTCATTGCAAAATTTTCGCTATAAAAGATCTTCTGTAATGTTTTACACCCTGGAATATGGAGGATATTCATAGAAATTAGTAAGGTATCTGTGGTAAAAAATTAAGCTTCTATTTTGTCTTACATTTGTAGATACACCCTATGGAAGATAGGGTATCTGACTAGTCCTATTGACTAGTCTCAAGAAGGTGTTCCAGGTAAAATAATCATAACATATTCCCAGAGTATCCAAATTGAGTGAGACTAGTTGCATTGGATAGTGGACAGTCTGTAGTACCTTTGGTACGAGTTTCATAATTTTATATCAATTAGTTTGTGCGGGGCACGCTATACAAGTGACATCTCCTGAAAAGGCCAAAAATCAACAAGTTGTGGGGACATTATCATAAATTCCACTTGGCACATCCAATTTTGATTAGATCGATGGCATTGTAGAGAATAAATATCAAAGAACTACAAAAAATAAAGTTTCATACCCATAAGGTCCGAAACTTTGGAGATACAACAAAATAAATATTGTCTAGCAGAACCACCTCAAAATCAAGGTTCAAAAGTGATACTTGGCAAACATGCCACCCAAAAAGGGAAATTCTACACCAAATAAGCCTCCAGATAATCCTACATGGACTCTTGATGAAGTTGAAGAAATGTGTAGGGACATAAATGATTTACAAAAGAAGATAGTAACAAAAGATGAACTACAAGAGATGATAGAGGGTTTAAAACGGGAGATCATGGAAGGATTGAAAAAATTTATAATAGAGAGGACACCTGAAAGTGAAAATGTATCCCATGAAATTCATGACGAGGACACAAGGAAGGTGAATCAAGAATGGAGAAATTCCAACTTTGGGTTGAATACCAACCACATTCCTAAGATCGATATGAGGAAGTTTGATGGGAAGGACCCAATCACATGGATACTTCAGATAGAGCAATTCTTTGGTCTACATAATGTGCCACATACAAAAAAGGTACGAATTTCTTCTTTGTATTTATAACCCAATCAATTTGTATGGTATCGATGGATTTTTCTCGCAAATCACTCATCACTTGAAAAAATTTCACGGAAGAAATGATAGCACACTATGAGGATACAAGGAGCAATACCTTCTTTAGCCAATTAGTAATAATTCATGAGGATACAAGGAGCAATACCTTCTTTAGCCAATTGATAAATTCTAAAGCAAAAGGGTTTAGTTACGTATACATTGAGAACTTCCAAAGACCTGAATATAAAGGCACAGATATTCTAGATGAGCACTTGATTGATCTATTCATAGGAACTTTAAAGGATAACATTCAACATGAGGTTTTCCTTTGGGAACCCAAATCATTGGAGAATGCATTTGCTGTGGAAAGAAATGTTGAAAGTAAAATATGGCTAAGGGCTACTGGAAGGACCAATCCTAACATTATAGTGAGAATAATGCTCCTTCTAAAACACCTCAACCTACAAGGTTGACACCTCAACAATTGAGGAAAAGAAAAAGAAAAAGGTTTATGCTTTAATTCAGCTCAGTACAATAAGGGACATAAGTGTGGTGAGAATAAATTCATTCTACATAGATCAGAAGAGGAAGAAGAAGAAGAACAAGAACCATCTCAAGATGAAAAACGTAGAAGCAATTTCTTCAAAAGAGTTGACTCAATGATATCGCAATGTAATAATAGAATTAGCACTCCTCAAACCCTCAAGATCGGCTGATACATCAAAAGAAAAGGTAATAGTCCCAATTGATTCGGGCAAAGTACTCATAATTTCATTCACTATACCAGCCAAAGCTCTCAATTCGTTTCTTTGTAAGCATCCAAAGGCTTCAGAGTTTCAAGCAATGATCAAGTATGGAGGAACTATCAATTGCTTGTGAAAATGCAATAAGATCAATCTTTATTATGGGGAATATTAAATGAATAGTCCAATGATTTCTATACCATGGGTGGTACTGAGTTGTACTTGCGGGAACTAAATGGTTACAATCATTAGGAATAGTGGCTTTTAATTTTCAAGAACTTTCAAGAAATTTTTGCATTTGGAAGGAAAAGAAATTGGAGTTAAGAGGAATCACAAGGAATCCTAGTAATAATAAAGCTCTAATGGCATGAGAAAAATTATTGAAATTGCTACATATTTCACAACTATGCTCACTAGATGTTCAAACATCTAAGCCATCTATTCCTCAAGATCTCCAAGGGTTCATTGATAAGCATTCCAAAGTATTTAACATATCTCATTCACCACTCCAAATCATGATGATGAAATTCACTTAATTCTCGGAAGTGTTCCTCCTAACATCATGCCATACTGCATACCCTTATGCCCGTAAGAGTGAAATTGAGCGCATGGTTGAAGAAATGTTAGAGGTTTTATCATTAGACATAGCCAAAGTTCTTACTCGCACTGCTGGTAATGGTATCTAAGAAAGATAACTCATGATGTATGTGTCTAGATTATAGAGAGCTCAACAAGATCACTATTAAAGAAAAGCTCGTATTCCGCCATTGATGAATTGTTAGATGAACTACATGGAGAAATCTATTTCACAAAATTGACTGTCAGTGGTATCAATGATTAGAATGAAGGAAGAAGATATCCCAAACAACATTCCAAACTCATGAAGGCCATTATAGCCTTTTTGGTCATGCCTCTTTGGCCTTACTAATGCATCCTTTCCACATTCCAAGGGTTGATGAATTCCATTTTCAAGCCCTTCCTTTGGAAACTTTGTGTTAGTATTTTGGATGATATACTAATCTATAGCAAGTCTCGAGGACTGGCGTGCAACATGTTGACAAGGTGATACAACTACCGCTGAGCAACAACTATATGCCAACCATCCAAATGTTTCTTTGAGCCAGAAGGAGGTGGAGTATTTGGGTAATATTGTATCGCGTGAAGGTGTTAAGGTAGAACTCAACAAGATTAAGGCCATGATGGACTCCGGGCCGATTCCCAAAACATTGAAGAATCTTAGAGTATTTTGGGTTTGACAGTTACTACCTCAGTTTGTTCGCTCTATGGAAGAATAACAGTAAAAGACCTTTAACGACACTAACTAAGAAGGATGCATTTTCACACTGCCAAGATAAACTAAAGCTTTTGAACAATCCTAAACGTATCGATTTGCAAAGATCCCTGCCTCATCACTCCGTGACTTCACAAAACCTTTATTGTGGAAATCGTGATGCCTCAGAAATGGAATTGGTGTTGTCCCACGAAGGAAGGCCCTCGCTTTTGAAAGCTCCATTCACCAAGGGAAAGGACTTACACAAACCCATTTATGAGAAGGAAATGATGGAATACTACATGAATGTTGGCTTCCCTTTACATAATAGGTAGGCACTTCAACATTATTCATGGTAGTCTTAATACTTGATACAAATACTATCTTCAGAAGAAATAAAAAAATTGGTAACCAAGATACTAGGTTATGATTTTGAAATTTGTCTTTAAAAAGCAAGCTTAAAATGTTGTGGCGCATGCACTCTCAAGAAAGGATGAAGATGTTGAGGCCTTCTCAGGGTTAATATCTCGATCATCCAAACCCATTGGATAATAAAAGCAAGGGATGAATAGAAAAAAATGACAAAAAGTGGACCTCATTTAAAGGTTGCATTAGGATTCCAGTGTATCAGATATATTTACATGGAAATGATTCACTATGGTACAAAGATCACTTATATCATGTAAGAACTCCTAACCCAAACAAAAGGTATTATTGGAATTCACACTTCCAAGAGGGGAAGGCACTCTCGCACTTTTGAAAACCCAACATAGAGTCAAGAAGGATTTTGGGGATGACTAAACCGTGTCTGTTTGTATGCACGTTTTCGTCGGTAAAAGTAAGGTGGAAACAATTAAGAACCCGTGTCTTTTAAAACCATTACCCATCCCAAGCCAGCGCTGGGATAAGGTTTCCATGGATTTCACTGTGGTTACCAACCAAGGAAAATATCATGGTGGATTGTTGATATAATCACTCCAAGTACACACATCTTTGTGCACTCTCTCATCCCTTCAAAGATAGTACACACTGCCACCAGTGCATTCATGGAGAGAGTTCAAAGCTGAAGCATGGCAAACTCCAAAGATTATTGTATGACAGAGATCCCATCTTCACTGACATATTTGGACAAAATTATTTTCTTTTTGGGTACTAATTGGCTCATAGCTCATCCTATCATCCTCTCAATTTGATAGACAAACCGAGATAGTGAACAAATGTTTGAAGGCTACCTCGCTGTTTCTCGTCTCTCGATAAACAAGCACAATGGTTCAAATGTATACCCTTGGAAGAATGGTGGTATAACACTTCCTTCATAATGCAACAAAAAGATAACGCCATTTATGGCACTCTATGGATACCACCCCTCCTTCCATCACTCTTCCTCTAAGAAAAATCTAAGGTTCAAGCAATGGAAGATCACATCGAGAATCAACAAATAAAGCCTCCAAATCTTAAAGGACAACTCCGACCATGGCACAAAATCACAAGAAAACAACAAGCAGATCAACATCGTGAGTGAAAGAAGTTTGAAGTAGGGATTGGGTGTTTTTAAACTACAACCATACAAACAAATGTCCCTAAGCACAAAAGGATAATAAATTATCACCAAAGTACTATGGTCTCTTATATAAGGTGTTGCAAAGATTGGTACTAAGGGCATACAAATTGAGTTGCCTCGCATCTTCACGGTGGGTTCCGGCTTCCATGTTTCATGCTTAACAAGGTTATGGTGACAAGATCCTAGTTCAAACTACATTAAACACCAGGAAGGAAAAAATCATATCGGATCCTGAATCCATCACTGACAAAATAATTCACCAACTGAGGAATAAATACATTTCAGAGTATCTCATTAAAATGGAGGAAAAGTACTGCTAAAGATTCCACTTGGGAAGATGAGTCTTTTATACGTAAGCATCCAAAGTTACTCAAGAATCGCAGACAACACTCATCTCAAGGGGAGGTGCATGTTAAACCTTAATATTGTCTCATTACCCCTAATTGGGGCATATTACATTAGTAATGTTATTTTTACCATGTTGCCTTTATTCCATTAGTTGTAATCTATAATGTCTCCTAGTCTCCTATATTTACCAGGGAGACATTTTCATTTGAATCATCTTGAATTGTACATTTATGTGGGCAGGAGTTTTTCCCTCAAGAGGCTATTGATCCTAAACCCTGTTCCATCCCTACTCCCAAATCCTATCCTGGATGGAAAGATTCTTTCCATTGGATGACAAATGGGGAGATTGTACTCAAAGGTAGAGGACGAGGTAGAGGACAGGCATGGTCTGTGGGGGAGAGATTTATTGGGATGAAGAGGACATAGGTATGGTTCTAGAGGGAGCAGATTTATCAAATACAAAGGATGTGGAGGCATGGTTCCAAGGGGAGCATATGATATGGGATTTCAAGATTAAAATGAGAGTGTTTCCATTGATGCCAAAGGGGATATTGTTGATTATTAGTTGATTTTCATTGATGTCAACCCTTGAAGAAAGCCCTCAGAGGCACAAAGTACAAAGTAACGGACCCAATATTGTTTGATGTAAAGATGACTCGTTATTGTCTTTTTCAAGGTTGATAATAAGTAGAATGGATGAACTCCAAAGTGGTCCCTTTATGGTATATATTTTAAGCATGGACCTCACAGGAAGACACTTTATGGATTGAGTTATCCTAGCGGCTGGTTAGAGAACCCTCAATGCTTTATTGCAATAATGGAGATGAACAATTCGAATTTTTAGTGAAACTATCCTATATGGATAGTGATTGTCATTCCATTTCTAGTAGTGGTATGTGTGTGGAATCGTCACATAATCCCTCACGCTAGAGAGTTATACACATGAGAAGTTGGAGAACCCGTGCTCTCTATGAATGGACCCAAGTCACGATGATAATGGCATGATTTCATACATTTTCAGCTTAAATACTATTCTATATGGATAGTACATGTCATTCCATTTCTAGTAAAGGGAAAGTGGTATGTGGAACGTCACATAACTCCTCATGGTTTGAGAGTTATGGCCTTACAAAGTTGGAGGACCCTCATATGTCATCTAGAAGCCCCAAAAGGTCAAAGTAGTCAAAGTTGTTTAAGATTTTTTTAAAGTGAAGTGATGCGTGCACTATAATTCAAAGTGAATACGAAATCAATTATTTAAATAATAAATTTAATGGAGAAATTAGAAGTGGGTTAACCCTAAAATAAGGAAACTGGGTAAAGTGACCTAGAAGATGTTTTTAAGAAAGCTACTTGGAGAGTATAAATAAGAGGAAAGGCTCTCCCATTTAAAAAAAAATTGAGCATAGTGAATACATATAGGTGTATGAGGTAACCAGAGAACATCTAAGCCGAATTTCTCAGGGAAGGTGAAGAAAAGAAGGCCTGAATTCAAGGAAGGATAAATTCTTTTGATGATGCTTTCTAAGGTGTTTCAGGTAAAAACATCATAACTTCTTCATATCATATCCAAATTCAGTAAGGCAAAATATTTTGGTTAGACTATATTCTATAGTATTCTTTGTAACAGTTTCATATCGATTAAACAAATATTCCATGCGGGGCACGCTCTACAAGGTCGTTCTCTAGAATAAGCCAGAATTCAACAAGGTATGTCATTTTTTCTATAACTAATTTTATGAGAGGTTCCAAGTAGTGAAACCTAGAGAAATTGCATAAAACACACTGAAGAACATTGTGTATCAGTTTTAGATATTTATTCATTACAGGTACAAAGTTATGATTATTTCAATTCAGGGTTGTTGACTAATCCAAAACTAGTCATGTGAGACTAAAGAAAAGTTTGATGTAAATGTTAGTCTCTTGTTGTCTAAAGTTAAGGAAGGTTTGCAGATATATGATCATATACACCAGGTCTATTACATATTTATAAATCATATTTTTATTATGAAATTGATGAGGGATTTTGGTTGCAGTACAAGCTGGGTACATGGTTGAGACAAGTAGTTGATGAGTTGGCACATACATGAGGTGTACAATTCAGGATGTTGGTACATATTAATGAGTCATAGTTAATGAGTAGTTGACACATGGTTGGTTTCATTTTTTTATGGTACATTTTGATTACAGATTGTTTGGTACAGGTTGGTGCATGGTTGATGCACTTGTTTATGGTACAGGTTGATTACAGGTTCAGGTATAGTTTGATGCATGGTTGTTGCATGGTTAAGGTTTATTGGTACAATTTTACAACGATATATATTACAATTATAGTGTGATAGTGGTTCCATCATTCTACTTCTACTTCAGGGTGGTTGGACGGGGCAAGGATAGGTTGTTGTAGCCACCTTCCGGTTGTAGCCGGAGAACTTAGGGGGTTGTAGCCTCCTTCTAGTTGTAGCCAGAGAATTGGGGAGTTGGAGCTTTCCTCAGGTTGTAGCCTGAGAAAATAGGGGGTTGGAGCCTCCTTCCAGTTGCATCTAGAAAACAAAGGAAGTTGGTGCTTCCAATGAACGTAATTATTCAAGACATATAAGAAAAAGCATTCCGTCGTTTTCTCCCAATTTGGGTTTCCACGTAAAACACTGGTGTACTGTGTATGTGTGTGATTGTTCATTTCTTATTGCTCATTATTGGATAATAATTCTACATTGATATAACACTTGGATTATTTGGAGAAAAAGGATTATAATTATGATATTACTGATTCACCCCCCCTCTCAGTAATCCAACACACTTTATCATACAACTGCTGAAAAGTACTCTATTAAAAATCACTAACTCAAGCAAATCTATAAACTCATAAACTCATAATTTAACACTTAATTAAAAGTATTAATTCAAATTCATACTTAGAATGACAATAAAAACACTCTGTGCAAACCTATAACTCTTGACTAATGCTAATTATAAATTACAACTCAAATTCATAACTGAATTTTCATTAAAATTCATAATCTAAGTGAACTAAGCTATCATTAAGAATCATACTTAAAATCAACCAAAATGCTATTAAAAATCATAATTCAAAATCCATTTCTATCCTAGCATGCTGAAGCAACATTAACAAATGAAACAAACCTACAAAGAGTAATTGAAATTGCAATTAAACCTATCTAAATTAGTACCCTATCAAAACTATCAAAAATTAAAAAAACTAATCTATCAAAGCTACAAATAAACCAATCTAAATTAGTACCCTATCAAAATTATCAAAACTAAAAAAAATAATCTATCAAGACTTCAAATGAACCTATCTAAATTAGTACCCTGCAGCGTAACTTATAGCTACGAAGAAAAATACATAACATAGTAATTAACCAGCTCCCGCAACCTGCAAGCAAGATATAATCATTAACACACAACCATGGACACCCCTCTATGATATACACAGTTCAAAGAAAAATATGCAATGTACAGGAATATGAATTAGATAAGCAATCTGCAATTAAAACATATACACAACAAATAGTTGAAATTGGGAAATTCATACAGTAACGAGACAATTTCGAAATCTAAGTAAGGCAACAAGATAATTGTAAATATGTACTNGCCACGACTTGATGGGGGGCCCACCAATCAAGTCGTGGCTACACTCCAACATGAAAATGAAGTTGCTAAATTAACACAACACTGTCATTAAGCATAAAAATAAAGTATGGAACAAAATGGTGATAATGTTTGTATCAAATAATAAAGTTTGTCTCCTTGGTTCATGTCACAATAAGTAGTATTTATAGGTGATTACACAGCTTGAGAGGTTGACCAATGGAAGGGTTGACCCTCTCTAAAAACAATAAACTCATTAAATGCCTTCTAACAGCAATATCTTCTAACAATCTTGTGTGCCACTCAACGGTCATTGCAACTACCCAATCCGAGGTGTGTTGAGCTCTATAGTTGGAGGGCACGAGGGGGCATACAACCTACATCCCTGATTCATCCATCAAAGGACGCCAATATACCAAACACCAGCTCCAATGCGCTCTTAGTGCCGGATCGCCTGCCAAATGGAGTGTCGGATCATGTGTCGGATCGAGTGATGAACAGAGTGTCGAACGAGGTACCTGATGGAGGATCAGATCGCGATTTCACCCTGTTGCAAACAAACCATATGTTAGATATTCATAAACATTTAATTGAGCTTAATTGAGCATAAAATCACTGCGAAAACAATAATTATAATACCTGGTGTGAATTCATGGTGAATTGATACATAAATATTTGAGAATACCTTCAAAATGGCTAAATGAGAGAATAACGTATATAATATCGCATGAAAAAAGGATTTGACCATCGAAAAAAATAGTCAAAATGAGAACCCAACATTACCCCCACGCCTAAGGATTTGCAGGCACCTCTACAAACAAAAATGAATCACCCGACATGGCTAGACTCGTGAAGGAGGGGGTGGAGTGGCCTTAGAAGCTTCTCCCTCTTTCTCTAGGGATTTTGTCTTGGGCCTTTTACAATGTTTCAATTTCATCCGAAGGCTCTGATTGGTGGTGGTCATTTGATCAACCAATAGCTGAACATAATTCACTTTTTCTTGCAATACAACATTGTCATGATGTAGATGCCTATCCATAGTTTTTACCTCTTCCAATTGTTGAAGAAACTGAGCATTTTCTTGTTGCAATTTTTCAATAACTCGGGTATGATCAGATGGTTCAAAAGAAGAGGTCTTGGATCCCTTGATGGATGTAGAAGGTATATCAGCTTTGTAAGATGATGTAGGCATCTAGGAGGAAGGAGTAATAGTGTTTTTGTGAGAGAGACTAGGTTTAATAGGTTCAGACTTAACTTCTTTATCAGGCTCAATTTTTTTTTGCAGAAACTTCTCTGAGTCGTTTATGGGGGATTTCATGATCGGAAGATAATTGGATAGGATCTGAAGTGCTTGGAGGTTTTACATTGGGTTTTCCACTTGTACTTCGAGTACTTCTTCAAAAATATTCCCCTTTGAACTGATTGGCTCCTATTCTATTTGTAGGGACTGAAGGAAAGTCTTGCTAAAATGAATCTTATAGCTTCTTAAGTTGAGGATCAATAGGTGTTGAAGGCAATGGGGAATTATCAGTAAGATTTTTTATTTTCTTACCTAATGAGGCTGTAAGGGAATCAATAATTTTCTTGGCCTTTTGATCAGACAGGGAGATAGTTTGAGTTCAAGGGTTTGGATTTTTTGGAGAATGAGGCTTATATGGAGTAACAACCCCTGAATCAACTGATCTCTTGCTAGTCTTGACTGTGATATGGGGGTTTGAGAATTGGTATAGAAATTCATCCCATGTCTTTCCCTGCTTTGTCAATTCATATATGACAAGAAATTTGATAAGGCCATGGTGGAATATACTGTTGTGAGGGTTGGCCAAGTTTTTACGAACTTGGGAAGACATTTTCTCAAGATTTTTCAAGAAGTAGAAAGGAAAATTAAAGGGTTTATTAAATTGGAAATGGGCTAACAGACGAAAATGAAAAACTTTGAAAACAAAGTACCTACCTTCACAAGTGATAATCTTGGTAATTGTGATCAAGGGGTTAATCAATTCATCCTTGATCCATTCTTTTGAGTACCCCTTGGCTCCATAAACATTTTTCGATTCAGGCTTAAATACTCTATTATAGCTTGGGCGTGGCAATTGATGGTGTTTGAACCATCTATCCCCAACCCGTGGCAATTTCATGGCTCAACCAATTGATTCTTTAGATACCAAGAAGACCAGAGACCTTACGCGAGCCAGCCTCCCATCAAACCCAAGAGTGAATTTTAGTGAGATGCCATCGTCGTGACCCTATAGACTGGCCAAGAATTGTCCCCACCCTGTGTGAAGGAATATCTCTCTACACTCTGCGAATTTGGGAATGGACAGAAGCTCGGCGTAGGAGGAAGGTTCATATAATTTAAGCATTAATAAATTGTGGAAGATGAGCAGAAGAAAGGAATCGGGCAGAGGATGAGTACAACACCGTAAACAGGGGATGAGTGGAATGGTAATTGGGGCATAATCCATAGTTTTTAATGCAATTGAGGTGGAAACGGTTGAATTCGTGAGTGAATTCATCACACATGATCTCCATGTGTGACTATGATTGCACAAAATTCGAATTTCAAATGGTGGTGTACTTTGGAGGCAAATGCAATTATGTGAGAATTAGATGAATGTCCAAGTCTTCAACTTGGACATTGGATCATAAAAATGCATTAAAAAGTTTTAATTCAACTATAAACATGAATTTCAAAAGATAAACCATTCTACTTGTTGGCACTGAGAATGACCCTTAGATTGCAAGAGCATAACCCTAGTACCCATCAAAAGGTTTGTAAATGTAAATGAATGATTAAAGGTCAAATTGACAAAACACAACATAAGAGTGTTTTAACACAAAAATATGTGCTAGCATGCATAAGCAAATGAGGTTTTGATTAACATTAGTTAGTGGTTAAGGATAAAAGTGAATAGAAGGAATAATTAGTGAGGAAGGTAGATAAGTCTGCTATAAGCATCAGGCTTTCAAGTAGCTAGGTGAAGAAAAAATCAGTCACAAGAACTTCTTGAACTTACAGTTTAAAACACTAAAAAATATTCATAGCAGCATTATAATCAAACATCGATTATAACACAACCACAACATCTCATATGGATCATCCAATCATGATCATTTCATATTAAGAGGAAACACGATTATGAAAAGAAACCGACTTCTAATAATGAAAATGTCTCAAGTCTCATACATAACTAGAGAACAAATTTGTTTAGTCAAAATATTACAAAATAGGGAGCTCTGCTCAACCATTCGAACCTCAACATATAATTCATCTGATGTATTTATAATAAAAATAGTAGACAACATCTAGAGGTGCGAGTTGGCCTTCCTATCCTAGGATTATCTACAAAATGATACTAGTCTAACATCTGTACCAATAGATCTAACAAACTGCTAAAATCAAGGAGCTTGTTGGCAACAACTCTAACAAAATATTAATGACATGTATTGTTGCTTCTTAAGTGCATTTTCTCGAGTGCCATGTGTCCTCCAAGCCTATATGTTGATCTCCAACTACCACCTATTGATCTTTGGTACCCTCCAAATCATCAAAGTCAAGAGGAAGTAAAGAATTCAAAACCTCTGACTGTAATGGCTAGTTCCTAGCGCGTTTGGTAGCCAATTCCGTAGTGCCCTTCTATAAAACTGCTCTGCATATTCCATAGCACCCTTTGCAAAACTTCTCTACAGATTCCACAGCGCCCTTTGTAAAACTGCTCTACAGATTCTGTAGCGCCCTTTGTAAAACTTCTCTAGATATTCCATGGCGCCTTTTGTAAAAATGCTCTGCAGATTCCACTGCGCCTTTGGTAGCGCAACTTTAGAACAATATGTGTAAATGATTCTGTAGTGCATGGAACTACGAAATATATGTTTTTTAACTGTGTTATGCAACAAATCCTCAAAAACAAAAAAATCCTTAGTAGATGG
The DNA here is from genome assembly GCA_010110895.2 of Picea sitchensis. NCBI lineage: Eukaryota > Viridiplantae > Streptophyta > Pinopsida > Pinales > Pinaceae > Picea > Picea sitchensis. The sequence continues at coordinate 42,667 of SNQJ01S0066748.1, read as the reverse complement.
AATTTGAGCCTATAGATGCCTCCATAGGTGAAAATATCATATTTCCTTACACTTCAATCCTACAAAAAGTAGTCACCCTAAAAAATGGATCTGTCATACTCTCCATTTACTTTCTCAATATATCACTCCTCCTTGTTGTAGGATAACTTCCCTCTGTCATAGTAGCATCTCTTTCTTTTGCAGGGGCACTCTTCTCTACTACAGGGGAATTTCTTTCTATTGCAGCTTGTGCTAGAACATTTAAGTTCCTCTGGGCTAGATCATTTTTGAAGAGATGAAATTTTTCTTTGAGCTTTCTATTTTAGGGATGAATGCTTCTTTTTTTCCTGTATAGAGTCTTAAGTTTCTTAGGAGAGAAAATAATCTTATTGCTATAAACCTTTCTAGATCAAGGGTTTCATTATACATGTCCATGAGCTCTTTCATCTTCCTTCTCTCAGTCAAACTTTTTTCCTTCAAACAGGCAACTTCTTTTCTAGCATCCCTGAGTTGTCAAATTAATCTCTTGAAAGTGGGATTATTAGGGGGAGTGTTGATGTTGCTAATTTCAATAGGATTCTCAGTGGATTCACCCTTAGATTTTTCTTTCTTCTGAACAGAGGCTTTGGTCATGAACTCAATAGGCTTCCCAATAGTGTCACTTTTACTTTTAAATTTCTTTAGGACTGAAACCTTGGGTATGAGGTCTGTTTCAACAAATTACTTATGGGTTGATGATCTAGTAAAAGGCCTCCTGAATCTGGTCTTAGCTGTTGCAACAGGTGAAGGGAAATGCAATTTCCTCCCCTTCTTGGTTGTGGTTTTGGTTGATGAAGGGACTTCTTCTAGTTCAGGTGTAGGATGAGGTGAAAATTCTCTTTCTGGGGAGTGATGGACCTCCCTCTCTTCTTCTTCAATTTCCTTTGGGGATTATTTGTCTTGGGTAGTAGGTTTTCTTTTTCTCTTGTTACTTGTTTCTTCTTGGGAAACACTACTAGCTGGCAAAGGGCTCTGCATATTGGATTGATAGGTAGAGGCTATATATAGATGCATATTGGTAGATATAATGAATTGTTCCCAAGAAAGTTTTATTTTCTTCAACTCTTCCATAACCAACATCCTGATCAACTCAGAGTGGAAAACACTAGTGTACACAACCTTGGACTTGGATTGGACCCTATCATCCATGTTTCCCATACTTCTTAACAGATAAAAAGGGATATTCATTAAATCCTTACCAGTGAAATGTAGCAAGAGTCTAATGTGATATTGGTATATCATGTTAAATATTCCCTCACATGTAATCTTCAACATTTTATCAAAACCCTCAACCAGGTGGCTCCTAGGCACTCCCTTATACAAATTGTCTTTCTGATAGTCTGTCTCGAGGAAATCCTTGGAAAAAGATGCATTGAGAATAATGGATTTGAACCACCTCTCACCATTGTTGGGTATCTCAGTGGCTGCTGCAATAGTGGCCTCAAATACCTCCAACTCAAGGGTTCCAGCCTTGGTCTTAGTCCCATCAAAGTTTAAGGAAGTATGAGCAATAGTTTCAGTAGTGTAGTATGAGAAGTAGTGTTAGGAGTTCAAAATCTAAAGAAACTGGTCTCAGTTCCAGTGGAGGGAAAATTTAGCATGAAAATGTCTATGGAGTGTGTGGAAAAAAAGGTAAAGAGGTTGGTAGGTGGGATAAGTTGTAGCTTGCAGTGCCAGGCGCTTCCAAAAGATAAGACAAAAACACCTTAATGATATTCAATGTAGCTGGAATGGATCATGAAGTACCTGGACGTTGTAGTTAATAATGGAAGATCTGCAACAAGCCTAGATTTGTTACATCCACCTCAACCTCCAATTCACCTCGAATAATTAATTCCATAGCAAAATTCACAACTCTATTTGGACTAGTAGTTTCAATAATGCTGAGCTTAGGAGCAGGATTTCAAATTTGGTAAACAATTAGAACCTCATAAATAACCAAATCATAATATTCCTTTTGAAGAAAAGGGTGCTGAAAACAATAAAAGACATGACATCAGCTTGATGATGGAGAATGATGGTAAAGGGGCAGATTGTACAAATATGCGCTAGAAAAATGCCTAGTGAGTTGGAAGTGCCCTTTACAAAGTTTGATTTTACTCCTTAATGGGCAAAGGGACAGAGTGGAGAGGATCAAGTATATGAGTGGAAAAAGTGACTTGTCTGGTTTGTAGAGTCATGGGGTTGATAGTGTTAGCTATCAAGTCAAGTGATGAGTCAAGGATATAAACCACAAAATGATCCTAAGGTATAAACCATAGATGTGGGTCAAAATGTGAGCCAAGTCCCAATCCTTTATTTTTTTAGACTAACCTAAGAAAATCATAAAGGGAAAATTAAAACAAACTTAAATACTAATGGTTAAAAATTAAAATCTAAGGAGAAAATTGACCCATGACAACTTCATGTGATAACTCTACCCATCATATCTTACCATTGCAACAAGTGTATCAATTCGAACGATCATTTCTGCATGAAATCATGGTCATTTACAATATATGCATACCTCATCTAATCCTCCATATGGAACTTCACCTGGTCATCCAGATGACACTCCATCTCGTCTTCCGAACGACACTCCATATGACACTCCACATGGCACTTCATATGGTACTCCTGTGCAAGTGGAAATTATCCCCATTACAATGGACGTTCACCCATAGCACTCATCTTGGGAAATTTCTGGTAGTCATGGTGAACATGAGCATGGACTGGATAAGTGTGAATAGGATGATCCAATGTTAATTGCCTTGTCATCAATCTGCAATATAAAACAACTTGTTCCTCTGTTCATAGGCGTGTAACACAAATCTGTAGTGAGCATTTAACAGTTTGTCATTGATCTATAATTGACATAAAGAACCAGTTAAGTAGTCTTCCATTAAAAAAAATGTACAACAGGCTTATAACACACAGTGATGCCAGTAGTATAGAATTTAACATTTTAATAAAAACAATTGTTGATATAATATCCCAGAATATCATAAAAACAATATGATAGCATTTTTAACGGAGATTCTACTTCCTCTTCTCATGGATTATAATATAGATGGGCAATGTTTATCATTTGTCAACTCAGTAAACCCCTCCCCCACTCCTAAGTATTGTGACACCTCACAATCAAAGATATAGGGAACCAGACAACTCTCCCAATAGCCTAAGATTTACAATTTTTCAAGTGTAGAGATAAATTTCACACATTATTCTGACGAGACGGTTAAAATATGGTCCGCCTGTAGGAAACAAAATCCTACGTATAGTTAAGAAGAGGTAGGTGAAAGGGTCTTAGGATGGTCTTAAATTTAGTTTCCAATGGAATATTTATGGAGTTCATTGACCTTTGCTTAACCATGCATAATTCTTTTCAACTTTGTCTACAATTAATGTCGTACATCAGGACAAGTTTTAAGATTTAGGAATTTTATTTATTGTTGGTCAAATCATCACCCTTGCTAGGTAGAATGCCCCGCTGCTAGCAAGTCTGTTCAGTAATCCAACGGGTTTACCTAGTCATACCATAGGCCGGTACCCACTTTCAGCAGACCTATTCAGTATCCCGATCGGTTAGCATCTTACACCCTTTTACAATAGAGACTGGTCCACCATCTTTTAAGATTTTTATATAGAAATGTCTTTTTTCAAGAATATGGGGAGGCAACTCTGAAATTTTTTATTTAATATTGGGATGGTATTTATGTTAGAGGATGACTGTTCTTTATGTATTCCTTATAGATTGTCTTGATGTAAGGGGTACTTAAGTGGACATAGCCTATATAAAGATAAGGTATAATCAAACATTTTTAGTGTGTAGTGGATGGTACCATTGGAAAATAACAGAAAGGTATCTTTAGGCCCTACTCACTTTTTTTTTTTTTTTAAAGTTATAGTCATGTTGCCATGGCTAACCGCTAATCAGACCTTCTTTCTACTCTTTCATAAAGATACTTTACTCACCCACTAAGGTTTCTTGGGAAATTGTACGAGTAACCTCTAGGTTTGATAAGACAAGGTGTCACTTCATTATATCCTCTAGTGGTGGAGGTTAAGAGAAACTACCATTAAAGATGCCTTGAGAGAAAGGAAGATAGAAATCTTGTAAAAACATATGGCTAATTCACAACAAGCAATTTCTAAGAATAATAAAAAGTCATTATTCAATTGATGTTTAAGCAGACAACATACTTCAAATATAGAAATATTGTTTTTGAAGGAAAATTATTCCCTTTTTATCTCCTTGAAATTGTCCACTTATGGTGAAATAAATACCTCCAGAAATCTCTAAAATTGTTTATCAACAAAAACATGCGTTAAATTATTTACATATGTACAATCAAAATTTAGAAAACGTTTCAAGAATGGGGGGAGGGCGAAGAAACTTCCCCATCCACTAAGGCCAATGCCTTGTCAATTGACATGACCTGTAGAAAATATTTTTTGGAAATGGGTATGTGGTAAAGTTTAAGTTGGTGTCCATTCACTATGAAAGAGACTCGTCCATCATCAATTGTTTTAATATTAAGATCCCCATTATCATACATGGTAACTACTTCATAAGGAACCAACCACCAAATGGTAATTTTTCCTTTAAACGTTTTGAATCGGGAATCAAACAACAAATCCCAATCACCAGGTTGAAATTGTTTCTTCTTAATAAATTTGTCATGCCATTTGCTCCTCTGGTTTTGAACTAACATTGTCCGTTAGATAGAATCTTGTCTAATCTCATCCAACTCGTTCAATTGTAGGGCTTGTTGTTTATGTGCCTCGTCTAGGTCTAATCCCAATTGTGAAACAATAAAGAAAGTCCTTACTTGGAATTCAATTGGTATAAGTACTTGTTTTCCATACGCTAGTTCGTAGGGGGTATGCCCATTGGTGTTTCTCCAGGTGGTACAATATGCCCACAAAGCCTATGAAAGTCTATCAACCCAATCCCTATGGTGTAATTGAACAGTTTTGGTTAAGATAGTTTCCAAAACGTTTTTTGTGGACTCTACTTGACCATTAGCTTATGAGTGATATGGATAAGACTTGCAATGCTTGATGCCATATTTCTCCGTTAATACCTTCATCAACTTAGAAGTGAATTGGGTTCCCTAGTCTGTAACAATTTCACAAGGAACACCAAAGAGGGTAAAGATGTCTTCATAAATGAATTCAACAACATATTTTTTGGTAGCCCTAAAAAAGGCTTTTTCCTCTACCCACTTGGTGATATAATCTATACCAACCAAAATATAATTATTCTTACGAGACATGGGTGAAATTTGTCCTGTAAAATCAAGAGCCTATTTCTCAAAAGGTTCTATCATAACTTGGGAATGTAAGGGAATTTCATCTGCTGATGTGGGTCTTCCTATCCTTTGATATCTATCGTAACTCCTCACATATTTGGTAGCATCCTTAAAAATGCTACGCCAATAGTAACCTGAATGTAACACCTTATATGTTGTACGTTTGTCTGAAAAATGGCCACCACATGGTCCATCATGAAAACTTCATAGGGTTTCTGGTATCTCTTATTCTCAGACACATCGAAAAATAATCAAGTCTGGTCTAGTATGAAAAAGGTCACGGCCAACCCAGGAGTAGTTATCACTTTGCGTGATAATTTGGCAATTTTTATGAGGTGACAAATGAGCTTGTAACTTCCTAGTAGCCAAATAATTTTCCATATCTGAAAATCATGGGGTATTTACAGAGAGGGAAAATATATTCTCATTTGGAAAACTATCATCAATAGGAACATCATCACCCTCATGATTAATGCGAGAAAGAAAATGAACAACTAAGTTCTCCTTTTCAGGTCGGTCAAGGATGGTGATATTGAACTCTTACAATAATAGAAGCCACCTAGTCCCTCAACCATTGGTAATGGGTTTATTCATGAGAAATATAATGGAAGAGTGATATGTATGTATGAATACCTCATATCCTATGATATAATAGTGAAATTTATTGATGGCATGGACAACTTCCAAGAATTCATTTTCAGTAACTATATAGTTTAACTAAGCAGGGGACAAGTTCTTACTCACAAAATAAATGGCATAGGACCGTTGGTCTTCTTTCTTCCCTAATACTCCTCCTATTTCAATGTCGGAGGAATCAATGGATATGTGAAATGGAAGGGCCCAATTGGGTCCTCTAAGAACTGGTGCCATAGATAATTTATATTTTAGAGTTTCAAAGGTGTTTTGACATTGATCGGTCCAAAGAAAATCAACATATTTTGTAAGTAGTCCAAACATGGGTGCAACAATATTTGTGAAATTCTCAATGAATCTTTGATAGTATCTAGCATGTCCAAGAAATATTCTTACCTCTTTTGAGTCTTTGGGGGTGGAAGTTTGACGATTACCTCAATATTAACAGGATCCACTTTAATCCCTTAAGATGAAACATGATTTCCTAAGACTACTCCTTCAATCAACAACATTTTACATTTTGTATGACTTAAGGATAGATTCATTTCTTGACATCTGATAAGGACTGATCCAAAAATATCTTTTAAATACAATGGTTGAGCTTCTAAAGCATGATTTAATTAACCATTTAGGAATTTGATGAAAGAGGAATAATTATAGATGAAACACGATAGCCATAAAGAAATATACAAATCTGGAAATAATCATAAGAAACAACAAACCATAAACAACAACATTGATAACAGAGTTCGATAATCTCGCCCACGTCTTTGGGCCTTTGTCTCAGTGGGTGACACTTTCTTATTTTTGTTCAAAGATTAAAAAGTACATCATAAAAGTTCCAATTGGATTAAAAATGGATCTGGTCGTGTTCTTCCAGATCTCAAGAACCCATCAAAACTGACGGCACTGGAAACAGATGAACGAAGCTCCTAGAAATGGCCCACAACAGTGCTCTCCTCAATGGCTTCCCTGCATAAAAATGGCTTTGTCTCAACAATTCTTCATCATTTTCTGTTCTGAACCTCTCTTCTTGGCTTCATGAACCTCTAGTTTATATATACTTTAATTTGGTAACAAACTCCCAACTTCCCCCCAAGATCTAGCCTCAAAAAGGGCCCAAGATCCTCCAAAAATGGCCAAAATCTCCCAATATCAGGTCAAAAGTCAATAAAAATCATATAATAATGTTAAAAAACCCACTTTTTGCATAAATTCGGGCCCATCCACTTATCTTCGGGCTCCTAGTCATGTGGGCGCCCTCCATGTGGCCTTGGACTAGGCTAACACATTGGCCCCTAGTTTTTAGCCCCCAATATTCAGCCCTCGGTCGCATGCGTGGCCATGTGTCCCTGTCCTCTATGCTCCACGCGCTCGATTTTGTTATAGCCCCTTGGTCGTAGTCTTTGGTTATGCGCCCTGGTCGACAGGCTAGCCCAACCGACATGGCACTAACCCCAATATGCGCCAACAAACAATACATAGTGTCGGGTGATATGGTATACCGCCAGGGCTTAATATGGAACAAGGCTACACATCTGTGAGCACATCATAAAAAGGGAGTGGTCACATACTATGGTTGTATGGAAAATAATCGGGGGTTGGGGCTAGGCCCCATCCCTTACTCCACCCAACGTTACAACCCATTCACTTTAAATATAAACTTCATACTATAGTTAACAAGTCATAATGTGGGCGGGCTGGTAGCCCGACCCTGCCAAGTCTTTCGTCGCCCGGACTAGAGTTCATGGGTTCGACTCCTTGGGAGTCCATAAAAATTTTTCAACCAAACTGTCCAATCAATGTATGGGTGCCACGTGGTAGCCCATGATTGGGCCATGTGGCGCCATCACACTTGCCCACAAACATGCCACGTGTCCAATTATGACTGGTCCATGCATATGCCACCGTGTCTGCCTTGTCATCTTTCCACTGTACTTACAACATCACTGTATGGCCATACGGTCTGTATAGTCAACTTCCACATCAACATTGTACGGACTATGCAGTCAACATATATTTTTTCTTGTTTGATGAAACGAACATACCGCTATATCTTTTGCATACGATGTCTGTTTGAGATCGTTCAAGTTGGGTTGGGTTTGTAACGACAAGTCCTATGCACACATTTGTTTTGAATCCATTTTGAGAACTTTGATTTTTAGGCCTTCCTAGACCCATTTTGGCTCCTGGATCCAATTCTGGATCGCACCTCTCCACTAAAGACCTTTTGGTCCTCCAAAAGGATACTAACTAGACATCAAGTGTGGGATAGGCCACCCTACTTGTTCTCTGTCTTTAAAATTTGTCCTGTGCACCTGTCTCATCAAGATCAACTGTAAAACAACCATGATAACTGACATCATATTGTTAGCCACTTTTACTATGTAACATCTTACTGAAGCCAATATCATATATGTTGACAACATTACTAATGATAACATCAAAAATATGACTGCAAATGATCTAATATGTTTGTAATACTTGCATGACATTATCTTATATTGAAGCAAAGTGTGATTGATCTTCCATTCTACAATCATCTCTTGTTCTTTCTTAAGATCAATTTCTTGATTTGGGACAATGATAGGTGTGTTTCTTGTATGATATTCCTTTCTTAACTGTTCCATTGTTTGAAGAGATTGGTTTTCTTTAAAATGATGAGCATGTACCACATATTCTTTGCTTGCTTTTATTAAGTGATATTGATTATGTTCCCTGTAGAAGATTGCTTTGTGATTATACAAATAACGACTACCTAATACCATCCCACATTCATTGAGTGGCACCACATCACATGTTACCTCATCCACAAACTTAGATGAAATTTCAAACTTTAATGTGCAATTTATTATTGTTGCTTATCCATTTAAGTGAGTGAGGCTTATGATGCATCTGAGTGTTTAATCCCAATTGTTTAACCAATTCCTATGAAATCAAGTTATATTGAGATCCACTATCTATCAATGTGTTTACCTTAGTATGCTTCATTATGACCCTTATGTGAAACAATTTACTTCTAGAATCAAATTCATCACCAATTTTACCTGTCAAACCAACCGCTGAAATTTTAGATTCATCACCTGAATCTGATCCCAAGTCTATTGGTCCTATTGTTGCTGCAAGTTTTTGCCTCCCTTTCCTTTCTTTGAACCATTTTGGTCTCTTCTCGGGATGAAATTTCCAACAACAGTCCTCATCATACCCTTCTTTCTTGCAATGCTTGCAAGAGGGCTTATCTTCCTTTCCGACCACTGAATTTTCCTTCTTTCCATTCCACTTTCTTTTGTCCTCTTTTCTCGAAGACGATTCCCCTGATACACCAACTCCTATTTTTCCTACCTCAATGCATGTTGCTTGAATATAAACCTCATCAAGATTAGTAGGTCCAAACATAAATACAGTGTTATGAATATGTGCAGGTAAACCTCCTATATACTTCATAAGAGTTTCTTGGGCATGTAAAGGAATATCTAACATCAATGCCATTTTACGAAATCCATCTGTGTATTCTTGCACTGTTTGTCCTTTTCTTAGTTTAATACCTTGCCATTCAATTAAGTCCTTCTCTTTATAACCCAAAGGATATAATTTATTTCTAAGTGCATAAATAAAAACTTTCCATGATGGAAATACATTACCCACTTGTTGCATGCCATTTTGCAACTTGCTTTGCAACCAGATCAATGTTGTGCCTGCAAGTCAAAGTGATGCCAATTTTATTTGAGTGGCCTCATCCATGATTTGTTTCACACTGCAATAAACCTCCATCTATCTGACCCATTTATCAATGCTCTCTACATTGACTTCACCATCATACATAGGTAATTCAAATTTCACATCAAGCTTAAGTAAAGGCATATCATTTTTATGTTTATGAGAATGTTTTCTTGCGGTGGATTTTGAACTTGAACTTGAAGAAGAAGAATTTGATGGAGAAGAAGGAGGTGGAGGATTTTGAGGAGGATCCTCTCCTTATTCACTTTTTACCTTTGAAGATTCACCTAAAACTTGTCTCTTCCATTCCAAGTAATCCTCATATAGAACCTTCATCATCTCCGACATGGTGAAGAAATTCTTTTGAAACTCTTTCTCATCATGAGAAAGTCCCTCTTCCGATGCCATCTTATCACTTTGAGAAGTTATCTTTCTCGATCCAATCTCAGGATTCCCTTCAACAAGCTCACCTTCACCATGATTCATCTTTTCCCTGGTAATCATGCAAACTCAAAAACCAACCGTCAACTAGCTCCGATACCACTTGATCCGAAAAGATGTTTTAAAGACAATAGTTGAGTTTTTAAAGCATGAGTTAATTAACCATTTAGGAATTTGATGAAAGAGGAAAAAATATAGATGAAACATGACAACCATAAAGCAATATACATATCTTGAAATAATCATAAGAAACAACAAACCATAAACAACAACATTTATAACGAAGTTCGACAATCTCACCTACGTCTCCGAGCCTTTGTCTCAGTGGGTGAGGATTTATTATTTGTATTCAAATATTCAAAAGTACATCATAAAAGTGCCAATTGGATTAAAAAATTATCTGGTCATGTTCTGCCAAATATCAAGAACCCATCAAAATCGACGGCACTGGAAATAGATTAACGAAGCTCCTAGAAATGACCCACAAAGGTGCTCTCCTCAATGACTTCCTTGCATAAAAATGGCTTTGGCTCAACAATTATTCATCATTTTTCTGTTATGAACCTTTATTCTTGGCTTCAAGAACCTCTATTTTATATATAATTGAAGCTGGCAACAAAATGCCAACTTGCCCCTAAGATCTGTCCTAAAAAAGGGCCCAAGATCCTCCAAAAATGGCCAAACTCTCCCAATATCAGGCCAAAAATCAATAAAAATATATAATAATATAAAAAAAACCACTTTTGGCATACATCCGGGGGCATTGCCTTATCTTCGGCCTCCTAGTCATGTGGGCTCCCTCCATGTGGCCTTGGACTAGGCTGGCATGCTAAACCCTGGTATTTAGCCCCCAATATTTGGCCCTCGGTCGCATGCGTGGCCATGTGGACCTATCCTCTATGATCCATGCACTCGATTTGGTTATAGCCCCTTGGTCGTAGCCTTTGGTTATGCGCCTTGGTCGGCAGGCTAGCCTGACCGTCTAGGTGCTAACCCCAATCCGTGCCAACAAGCAATACATAATGTCGGGTCATATAGTGTACCGCCAGGGCTTAATATGGAACCAGGGCTACACATATTTGAGCACGCCATAAAAAAGGAGTGTTCATATAGTATGGTTGTATGGAAAATTTTCGGGGGATGGAGCTAGGCCCCAGCCCTTACACCGCCCAACATTACAACCCATTCACTTTAAATATAAACTTCATATTATAGTTAACAAGTCATAATGTGGGAGGGTTGGTATCCCAACCCTGCAGACTCTTTCACCACCCAGACTAGAGCTCACGGGTTCGAATCTCTGGGAATCCATAACAATTTTGCAACCAAACTGTCTGACCAATGGAGGGGTTCCACGTGGCAGCCCATGACTGGGCCACATGGCACCATCACACTTTCCCAAAAGCATGCCACATGTCCAAATATGACTGGTCCATGCATCTACCACCATGTCTGGTCTTTCACTTTTCCACTATACTTGCCATGTCATTGTACTATTGTACAACCTATACAGTCAGTTGCCACATCATCACTATATAGACTATACAATCAACATTTGTTTTTGCATGTTTGAATAAACAAATAGACCGCTATATATTTCTCATACGGTGTCCATTCATGCCCATTCAAGTTGTGTTGGGTTCGTATTGACGAGGCATACACACATGTCTATTTTGAATCCATTCTGAGAAATTTTATGTTTAGGCGTTCTTCGACCCATTTTGGCTTCTGGATCCAATTCCGGCCTAGTTCCTCTACCATTGGTAATGGGTTTATAATTGAGAAATCCAATGGTGGAGTGATATGTATGTACGAATTCCTCGTATCGTGTGATATAATGGAGAAATTTATTGATGTAAGGGACAACTGCCAAGACTTCCTTTTCGGTAGCTGTATAGTTTAACTAGGTAGGGGACAAGTTCTTACTCATAAAATAAATGGCATAGGACTGCTAATATTCTTTCTGCCCTAATACTCCTCCTATTGCAGTATCAGAGGAATCAATGGATATTTTAAATGGAAGGGCCCAATTGGGTCCCCTAAGAACTAGTGCCACAAATAATTTAGCTTTTAGAGTTTCAAAGGCGGTTTGACACTGGTCGGTCCAAAGAAAATCAACATATTTTGTAAGCAGTACAAACATGGGTGCAACAATCTTTGTGAAAATCTCAATGAATCTTCGGTAGTATTTGGCATGTCCAAGAAATATTCTTACCTCTTTTGAAGTCTTTGGAGATGGGATTTTGACGATTACCTCAATCTTAGCAGGATCCACTTTAATCCCTTCAGATGAAATGTGATGTCCTAAGACTACTCCTTTAGTCAACAACATTTTACATTTTTCATGACTTAAGGATATATTCACTTCTTGACATCTGATAAGGACTTTCTTTAGATTATCAAGGGCTTCCCAGCAAGTATTTCCATATATTGTAAAGTCATCCATACACACTTCCACACAATCATGAATAAGGTCAACAAATATCCCTAATACTACCCGTTTAAATGTGGAAAGAGCATTACACAAACCAAATGGTAAGACCTTATAGGCATAGGTTCCCCAAGGACAAGTAAATGTAGTATTGTCCTGATCCTCAGGTGCGATGAGAATTTGGTTGTATCCGCTATATCCATCCAAGAAGGAAAAGTATTTCTTCCCTGACAAGGTATCCAAGACTTGGTCAATGAAGGGAAGGGGAAAATAATCCTTTAGAGTGGCCTTATTAAGTTCCCAGAAGTCGACACAAATTATCCATTTTGCATTTACTTTATTTGGAACTAATACAAGCAGGGATACCCATTTACTGTCAGAGATTCCATAGATAAAGTCAACATTCAATAACTTTTGTATTTCTTCTTTTACTATATCCTTGAGTGTCAGATTCATTCTCCTTTGGGGTTTCCTAACAGGTGTTACTTCTGCCTGGGTATATATGTGATGAATGCATGTGCCAGGGTGTATACCCTTCATAAGTGTATTCCCAAGTGAATGCCCCTGATTGTTCTTTAAGGACATTTACTAACTATATTTGTTGGTCTGCATGTACTCCAGAATTTATATGTAGGAATTTCCTCGGACTAATCTCATAGTGCATGGTATAAGATGTGGAAGAATCATCTATCTCAAAAATAAAATATGTCGAAGACAAAGTTGATGGGTCCATCTTTTCCTAAAATTCTTCACCAAACATGTACTCAAATTGGGGAAAATATTGTGGAAAATCAACACACGTGATAGGAGAAATAAATTGATTTATCACATTTTCCGTTGTTTTCTCATGAAGTGTCCAGGAATGATCACTCAGAAACATGGGCTCTTCCCAGTTCTCATTCTCATATGGAAATTCAAGCCAACATATATTTTCCATAATAGGTTGAGCTGGTGGGTATATGGTAATCTTCTGTATAGAAATTCCATTAGAGATGGTCATTTCACCTTCTCTACAACCAAGAAATGCATTGGTTGTGTCCAACCAAGGTCTTCCCAAGATAACAAGATTCCCTTTAGTAGGATCCTTTGAATGAATGACAAGAAAATCTACTGGGTATTCCCATGAGGCTATTGTAACTAGGATATCATCCAAGATTCCTTCAGGTATAACTTTTGTCTTATCTACTAATTCCAAAATAGTTGGGGTAGGTCTAAGGAGAGGTTTTAATTGTAATTCCTCCAGGGTGGTAACATTCATAACATTAATGGCTGCCCCTAGGTCTATGAAAGTATTTCCAATCAGAACCTTATTAATGGTTATTGTTACTATGGGGTTCCCTCGGTTCCCATAATTTGTGACCCTAGGCTTCTCTGATATGTATTCAGAGAATTCTCCTATCAAATGTACTATTTGAGGATCCTTTTGTTTCCTACTTGGTTTCTTGATACACAATTCTTTGACCACCTTACTGTAAGTTGGAATGTCCTTTATGGCTTGTAACAAGGGAATTTTGACATAGATATTCTTCAATTCATTTAAAATGTCAAATTCCGGTCGAATTGTAGGTTTCTCAATCGTTAATCTTTCTCGACAAGGAGGGGATTTTGTAATCTGTGAAGATTCATTTTGGGGAAGGTTTGGTTCCTGGTCTTTAGGAATGATAACATTTTCCCACTTAGTGTCATCTATGGGTTGTTCAGGAGTTTCATCTTCTTCTTCTTCTCGGATGACTACTGAAGGCCTCTATCTATCCAGAACGTTTCCTGACCTTAGTTGAATCTCATGTAATGGAACATGAGAAGTAACATATGTCGGGAAGGTTTGCAACTCAACATTGTGAAGAGGTTGAGTTGGTTTTTTATTTAGTTTGGGCACCAGTTGTGCCAGTAATAATGTCGGTCTTGGGGAGCTTGTTTCTGATATTATTGGAGTTGTTGTGAAATAGGAGGTAAATGTGGGGGAACAAAACCTGGAAAAAGTTGTTAGATGTTCAGTGGAAGTTGTGGGTAAGGATGAGTGGGCATAGGTACAGGTGGAGTTGAGTGTTTCCTTGGGTATTCCCTCCTCTCCATGCTTGTAGCCAAGGATGGTGAAACTATGGAGACCAGTTTTTCCAATTTGGTGAGTTCCACTATTGTGGTTGTTGATAATAGAGTGGAACTTGAGGTGGTAGATCCTAGTATGTAGGCTGACTTGTAGTCTGTCATGGCCTCCTAGGTGCATAAGAGGATTCCCGAGGATTCCCACTTCTGTACATGACTAATAAACCAGGCAATGATGGGCATTTTCTAGTTGGGTGGTCTTCAGTGTAGAAGCCACAAACTAAAATATTGTCTAATGGGCATTCCCTTAAGGAATGCTTCCTCCTTCATCGTGGGAAAAATATGCACATAGCTGCATTTTCCTCCTCTTGTTTCTTGTTAATATTTAGGGTGTCCAACTGGGAACCTATTTTACTTAAGATATCGGTTTTGAAGTTATCCAATAGGTTTCCTATATCTACCCTTGTAATACCACCTGAACTAACTATTTTTAGGTTTCTACTATAAGGGTCTCGAACACTCTTCCCAGTTTTGGCTCTACTCCTCGAGTAATTTCTACACATTTCACTGATTTCAGTAAATGGTTTATGGGAGATGTCACTTGATGCCATCATGTTAAGTGTCTCTAGATATTCTTTCGAAATAACTTTAAGGAAAATATTCCTGACTGCATCATCTGGAAGGTCATGGTATTTCAATTTCTGTGAGATATAAGTAAATCGTTCCATGTAATCCTCGATACTCCCATCCTCTAACTATTGAATTTTGAAAATATCACTACGAGAATCCTTGAACTTGCAGTAGTCTTGGTATTTTTTAAGAAATATATCTTTCATGTCTTCCCAAGACCTAATACTGGACTCTCCTAACCCCATGAACTATATTAGTGCAAAATCCTTGAGAGTGGAAGGGAAATTTTTTAATTTATGGGCATCTTGCAAGTAGTTGTAGCTTCTACACAAGATGTCAAACTCAAATAGGAAGGTATCCAGGTATTCACTGCTTTTACCATAAAAGGTGGGTAGTGAAGAAAGTGGAATGTTCTTGATTTTGACATTCTGTGTGGTATCCAAAATTGGAAACCCAAAGGTGGTTTATGTTTGGTTTCCAACTTCTTGTCCCTCATCATTTCTTACATGGTTGTGATCCTCTTGATCATCCATATTGATTTGGTTTCCAAAGAGAGAGTACCTAAATGTTTTTATCCTTGAAGATAACAAAGTGTCCCAAGGTTCTTTTCCATGAAGGGTATCCCTTCAATGGGAATATTTATCTATTGTTTGGATGTCCAAGACTTTACTTGAGCTAGTTGAAACTATTAGTGATCCATATTATTTTGGGCACAAAATGAGAGCGGGGATATAATAAAGAAATGTACAAATATATCTTAGATATCCAATAATATAACAGAAATGTATCAGAGATGAAACCATAAACACAAAGATATAGGAGCACACGATTTTCTATTAATGAGAGAAAATGTATAAAGACTATAAAAATACAAAGTGAAAGACTCGCTAGAATGGTGGTAGCTTATCTCTAAGAAGAGATGTGATGGATAATCGCATTCACAAGAAGTTGATTTTACCATGAGGCTCCAAAGGCATTTTATCATACATAAAATCCAAAACCCTAACCCTAGAAGATGAAAAGAGAACAGTTTTGTGGACCCCATTTTGGGTAGTTTGGTGTATCAATTTCCCGGGGGCGTAACATTGGCATATGATCTCCATTTGGGGTGCATGATAGATCGTTGGAAAGGTATCATAGAGGATATTCATTTAGGGGGATAAATGATAGACTTCATATATCAATGAGAATCTCTATCCCAAAAAACCTTTATTTAGGCCCTCAAAATGGACCCGGAAGTTAAAAACTGCTAAAAATAGTAAATTACCAAAATTTCCAGAAAACTATTTTGAGCCAGTTGGAAAAGGTGGGTGGACACCGATATCCACCTAGATCAATCCTCCATCCTTAGGAAGCAATTTTCTCCATTGCGTTGAGCTCCAAAGGGAGAGGGAAAAGCGTTTGTTGAATCTGCATCTTGATGAGTTGCTTGCCTTGTTGGTGAAGTTGCGCTGCTTAGCTTGTTGAAGGTTGTCACAAACATGTGGCTGGAAGCGTTGGACCTTTTTAACCAGATTGGATAAATGAGATGCCTGTGTGCATAAGGAATCTTTACACTTTACTTCAATCTTGTCGACCTGCTTCTATTGGATAGAAGGTGCCTGGGTCGAGGCTGTAGTGGTTGCAATATCCTTTTGTTCACCTTTTGACCAAATTGTGAAGAAGCTGAATTTTTTAGTATGAGATACTACATTGCGACACTATTTAGGTGAAACATTAGTCAAAACTACCTCTGGTATTCTGTAGAGATGACCCCCCAGAGAAACAATGACACTGCGGGGTCGAGACTCATAAACAACATGGAGCTTCCACATATATGGTTGGCCCAAGAAAACATCACATAAATCCAGTGGGGAAACATGACATAATACCTCATCCTTGAAGGGTTGGATGTCGTACAAAAATCGACACTGTTGGTTGACATGGAGATGTCGTCCCTGGAAAATCCACCCCATGTTGTATGGCTGCGGGTGTGGTGTTGTCAACAATCCCAACTATTTGACAACCTCTGCTGAGATGAGGTTCTTATGGCTTCTGATATCAACAATAAAATGAAGTGGGGTCCCTTTCACCCACATCTGTGAATGAAAAAGGTGCTCCCCCTCTTCAGGATCTGTTGGTTCTTTTGGTTGAATTGTTGTGCTCACAACAATAGAAATGGGGTCTACGTCGATGATCTGTCTTTTACCGGTATTTTCATAATCAAATTATGAATTAGGGTTTGCCTCCTTGTCTTTGATATCGAACACCAATGAATGTTTTGAGTGAAATTCCTCGGTGCCACCTAGATCAATTGGTGCCAAAGTTTTTGTTTCAACTTGGGAAACAATTATATTGGTTGAATTGCCAAAAAGAGCACTCACTTGTTCAGGGTCAATGATATCTACAAAGTTAGAGTCCCTTGATGGTGGTGAAAAATAAAAGGTTGTGTTGGTTGGTTCTGATGAAGGCCCGAGTGTTCTAGCCTCTTGTCCCACTACTATTGATGTTTCATTTTTTTGCTCTATAGTGTCCCCAGTTTTGGTCTCTTCAGAGACTTCTTTATCTCTTTGTGTTGAGATAACCCCTATTTTTCGGTATTGATCTGCAGATTTTATGGGTGGAGTGTTCCTTCCTCCAAAAATGTTAGAAGGAAACTTGATTGGAAGTTTTGGTTTGGTTTTGGTGTATCTACCCTTTGGGTCCCTAGGTTTGTTCATGAAAGCAGTAAAAAAGAAAAACTACCATTGGGTTTGGGGGAACCTGCTATAATAGATGTGCAAGTTCTTACCTCTCATATTAAAGTTCCCCCACCACCAAAATATTTCTAAGGTTCAGAAATGATCTATTTCCTAAATATTTTCTACCTTAAGACAACTCCTCTGCAACGGTGCCAAAAATGATGGGTACTCTATATGTACTAATTCCCTCAATTAAATTGTCAACCTGGGGTAAGTAAACTTAGATTTGTGGCATTGTATGAGCCAAGGAAGAAAATCTAATGGAAGTATTGTCTAGCTAAGGAGATGGTATACCCTAGGAATCAACACTCTATCAAATTTACAATTCTAATTTCTAAAGAGATGACTTTTCAAATCTAGTTAAAAAACAAATTCTATGTAGAGAAACCTTCAATTAATGAGCTTCAAGAAAGTCTAGAACTATAAACTATTTTCCCTAAGTAACCCTAAACAACGAGCTATGGACTGTTTCACCTATCTCTAAATAAGAAAATACAAGGGATCTATTTCAAAGCTAGTTAATCTATTCAATCTCTTTTTAAATAATCAAACAACAAGTAAGCTATTTAAGAGTTATTTGATCTATCTATCTCTGAGCAAGTAAGTAAGAAAGTAAGCAATTACTCTATCAAAACTATTTTGACAAGTGAACTCTATCCTTAAAAAGCACTTACAACTATTTCTGTATTTCAAAGAATAAACATTAATCTACTTAACCAAAAGAAAATGTGTTATGACTGTATTCAAATTCTAATTGATCAAAACTATTTCTATTTTGTAGTAAAGAAGAAAGTATTCAAATGTGATGATTGTGTCTTCGTTGTCGAATAACATCATGATTTCATATGACTATTAGTGACAGTTAAAGTGGAATTAAGTCAATGCTAACTTCTACAGAGAAATGGAAAGCATAGATAAGGAAATCTATAGAGAGTTTTTCCATCATAGAAGCAACACTAAGTGTTCTTGCAATTGATCTCTAAAAAGTGTGCATCAATCATTCACTTTATCATACAACTGCTGAAAAATGCTCTATTAAAAATAACTAACTCAAGCAAAGCTATAAACTCATAAACTCATAATTTAACACTTAATTAAAAATCTTAATTCAAATTCATACTGAGAATGACAATAAAAACACTCCGTGCAAACCTATAAATCTTGACTAATGCTAATTAGAAATTAGAACTCAAATTCATAACTGAGATTTCATTAAAATTCATAATCTAAGTGAACTAAACTATCATTAAGACTCATACTCAAAATCAACCAAAATGCTATTAAAAATCCTAATTCAAAATCCATTTCTATCCTATCATGTTGAAGAAACATTAACAAATGAAACAAACCTACAGAGAGTAATTGAAATTGCAATTAAAACTATCTAAATTAGTACCCTATCAAAACTATCAAAACTATCAAAACTTAAAACAACTAATCTATCAAAGCTACAAATAAACCAATCTAAATTATTACTTTGTCAAAATTATCAAAACTAAAGCAATTAATCTATCAAGACCTCAAATGAACCTATCTAAATTGGTACCTTGTAGAGTAACGTATAGCTGGGAATATAAAGACATAACTTCTACATCCTGCAAACAAGATATAATCATTAACAAACAACCATGGACATCCCTCTATGATATACACAGTTCAAAGAACAATCTACAATGTACATGAAGATGAATTAGATAAGAAATCTGCAATTAAAACATATACACAACAAGCAATTGAAATTAAGAAATTCATACAGTAAAGAGACAATTTCGAAATCTAAGTAAGGAAAAAATATAAATGTAAATATGTACTGATATACAAAATCACTGAGACCACTGGTGGGCCCCCCAGTAGGTCATGGCTACACTCCAACATGAAAATGCAGTAGCTAAATTAATGTGGCATTGTCATTAAGCATAAAAATAGAGTATGGAACAAAATGGTGATAATGTTTGTATCAAATAATAAAATTCATCTCCCTGGCTCATGTCACAGGAAATAGTATTTATAGGTGATTACACAGCTTGAGAGGTCGACCACTAGAAGGGTCGACCCTCTCTAAAAATAGTAAAATCATTAAATGAGTTATAACAACAACATCTTCTAACAATCTTGTGTGCCACTCAACGGTCATTTCAACTTCCCAATCAGAGGTGTGTTGAGCTTTGTAGCTAGAGGGCATGAGGCGGCATAAAATCCACATCCCCGATTTGTCCATCAAAGGCTACCAATATACCAACCAGTAGCTCCAATGCACTCCGAGTGTCGGATCATGTGTCGGATGGAGTTTTGGATCACGTGTTGGATCAAGTGTTGAATGGAGTGTCAGACGAGGTACCAAATGGAGGATCAGATCGCGATTTCTCCCTGTTGCAAACAAACCATACGTTAGATCTTCAAAAACATTTAATTGAGCTTAATTAAGTGTAAAGTCACTACAAAAACAATAATTATACATACCTGGTGCGAATGCATAGTGAATTGATATATAAATCTTTGAGAATCCCTTCAAAATGGATAAATGAGAGCATAGCGTATATAATATCGCATGCAAAAAGGATTTGGCCATCGAAACAAAATAGTCAAAACACGAACCCAACAAGGTTGTCATGGTCATACTCGAGCAAGGAAAGCCACCAACAACGAAGAAATTGTCGAAAATGATGGGATTTGGGACTAACGACAATTGTTGATTAACTGAGTGACGAGGTGAAATATCCACTATAGATCTCATGGGTCACATCTACACACTATGTAAACCATTGGGATATGGTAGTTAACTCTTGCACCAAAATACATTGTAGACGTGCTCGGAATTGTCGAGATCGAGGGATGTGATTCATAGGATCTATGGATGGTGCACTTTGGTGTATCATCGTCAAAAGTCTTGTGATAGTGAGAGTGAACCATGAGATAAGAAATCCCAACGATGATGAAAATGGGCCAAGAGATCGAGCCCATGGAACAATTGAATAGGTTGTAGTTTCCACTTCAGGTGGCTCGAGTGACAGGGTTCTATGTGGATGCCACGTGGAAGTGAGATGGATTTTTACTATGAAATCCTGGGAAAATATAGGTGGCCATAAAGTTTGATCATGAACTCATATTTGAGCATGGTTACACTAATTAGAAAGCTCTTTATGAGAAGTATATGATGTTATGCTCGAGGAGAGGTTTTGAGATAGTCGAGGAAAGTGATAATTTTAATGCCATATCCCTTGAAAAGGATACTTAGGGGGTTGGGTGTGTTACAGAGTGGTATCAGAGGGGATTTTAAAATCTAGTCTTGAATGGGTCACCCAGACCAATTAAGACTATTTATAAAGGGATTTTATGTTATTTAGAATGCATATTTTTAAGAATACTGACATAAGTTCTAATCATGCTTGTTGTTTTAACACGTAGGACGAATTGAAAAATTCATAGAGGTCCATGGTGTAGTGCAGTATGGATGACACCTTGTACCTCAAAGATAAAGAGTTCGATGGCTAGGGGATAGAGAAACCCCTCCATATTTGATGGAAACTGTGAGAAGTCTGAAAGAATATAATGAGATACTTATGAGAGCCCATGTCGAACAGGCAGAGTTGAATGCAATTCTACTGTAGAGTCTATCCAAATTTCAAAAACACTTGCGACAAGGTCCTAACAATGAAAAATTACAACAGTTAGAGAGATTGAAGACCCCTTCGGATGCTCAAAAGCATGGATTGTCTCACAATGATGCAGGGAGAAATTATTCCAAAAGGAAGCATTGGGGTACCAAGAAATGTGAATCGAGTGGAGGCGTTTCCATGGAGTCCTCTACTCGGAAGAATATTTCAGCAAGACAATCTAGTAGTGGCACAGAATCCAACATTTTTAAGAAGATAAAGAGAGAGAATTCTCATAGTTTTCTGATTGAATAATTCAAGAAGGCTAAACCACCTATATTTTATGGAGAGATAAAGAAGTGGAAAGAAGTTGAAGCATGGCTATTTGGATTGAAAAAGTATTTTCATGTACATAATTATTCTGACAATACCAAGGAAAGGATTGCAGTATTTAACTTGAAATGAGGGGCTTCCATTTGGTGGGAAGACCTCAATGAAAGAAAAAAGATAAAGGAAACAAAATTAACCTAGAAACAAGTTGAGAAAAACTTTTTTAAATCCTACCTATCTGAAAAGTATTATGATGACAAGATAAAGGAATTCCATGAGCTTAAGTAGTGACAAGTTACCTTGTATGTGTATGCAAAATGATTTGTGGAATTTTTGAGGTATGTTCCCTACCTTAAGGATGAGAAGGAAAGAATCCATCATTTTCTTAGTGGGTTACCATAATCCTATCAAAATCAAATTGAGTTTGATAAACAAAATACGTTGGAGGACAACATTCAAAAGGCCAAATGTGGTTACGATCAGTCTAAGAATAAGCATGAGTATTCCAAAGATTTTAAAAGGAAGGACCATAGTGGATTCTAGAAGAAAGTGTTCAATTCTTTCCCCCACAATAATTCCAGAAAGTATGTACATATGGGTCAAAAAATCAAGAGTGTGCATCAACAAAATTTCTCTTCTCAAGGTAGGAATAAAACAACAGAGAAGACAAGGGAACAGACAGAGGAGCCCAAGATAGGAATAAAACAACACAGAAGATGACGCAACCTGCCCCTCACCGAGCAAGCCGCTCCACCAGGACCTTCTTCGTGTGCGGGCCCGAAGAGTCTAAGCTCTTCCAACTCCCCTCGGGAGTCACGAGTCACCCACAGCAACTCCTTCGGAAATCGGGATATCGCGACTTGGGGATTCGCGGGTCACGCGAACTCAATCCACTGACAGCTCTAACCTCCGGACCCCGAACTCCGAATAGTCAACAGTCAACAACTTCTATTCGGAAATTTCCCTATCGGGAAATCAACAATTGTGATGTCGCGTTTTACTTGCAATACCAAACCCCGAACTCTGATGGCTCGTGTCCTCGCTGCCGTCACTTGGACCCCACACACCTGTGACCTCGGGAAATTGTCGATCGGGAGTTTGTGGTTTCCGCAGCCCGTTTCACAGGACCTACCAAGTCCCGATCCCCGACTCCCGATCCAACGCCATGTGGATTCCACTAACACCTGTGGTCCCACTCGCCACGTCACTTCGGGGTTTCGCGGATCGCGAATCCACGATGCAAGTTTTCTTTGCTGTTGAAAACCCCGAACTCCAATGTCCTGATCTCTGGGATCTGATTCCATGCATCCCTCTGATGATCAACGGCTCCCATTAATTCGGGAAATCGCTATTCCTGGTGCACAAGGTCACAGACCTTGCAAAACCCCGAATCCCGACTTTCTCAGGATCTGTGGCCACGTGTCTTCCTGAAGATCGACGGCTCCAGTTGATTCGGGAAATCGTCGGTCGCGATTTCGAAGAGTATGAGCTCTTGCCTACGGGAACCGTCGAACGCTGAACCCCGATCCTCAGGGATCCTGCGCCATGTGTCCCTTGTCCGATCAACGGCTCAGATTGATTCAGTGAATCGCGACTTGGGATTTCTCGAGGTGCAAAATCTTGCCTCGCCGATTTCCCGAATGCCGAACCTTCGAAGCCCGATGGACCTATGCCCTTCCTCACCTGTGCCCGTGTGTTATCCTGTGCAACTCCTCCACGATCTGGCGGTCCTCGGGATTTCGCAAAACTTCCACGGGGATCCCCAACCGTCGATTCTCTTCCTCTAAGAACTCCTTCTGCTCCTAAGGATGGATTCTGTTCACGCTCCACCTGAGTCTGTTCCTCGACACTTATAAGGAATTATCCCTCCTGAGCTTTGTTCCTCTGACTCCTTCAGAGAACTTCAAGTGGTCACTCTTCAACATTCAATCACTCTCCAAGTGTTGAAGTCATTCAAACCCCGTGCGCTCGCCAGCAACAGATATTTATGGCTTCTTTCCTCAGACTAACTGCTGAGATCCACGTCCATCCTGCACTCACCTGCATGGTCCAAATAACCTAATTCGTTCTGGCAAACCGAGCACAAAAGTTCAATTGTCTAGCCCCTCTACGCACTCTAATGTGGAGGAATTCGACTGCACTCTATGCAGGAATCTCCTGGCTCAAACAGAGAAACAATTGAAACTCATTCTCTCAGGTTTCTAACCTGATATGCAATCACATAAGCAACATATAGAAGATAAGCATAAAAAGAAGCAAGCATGCAACAGCATAATGCCAACAACACAAAGAGACTAAACACATCCATGGAATTTAATAAAAGCTTTCCTATTAATTCAATGTCTGTACATGGAGTTTCTTCACAAGATCTCTGCTCTGCTCCTCTTCTCTCTATGCTAATGCTGAATAATAATTCAATTTACACAAGGAGGGTGCCTATATTCGTTTTCCCTCCTGGAAGATGAAACTGTCTAATCTACAGCTAACCCTATCTACCAGCATTTAAAACTGTTAAAT
>SNQJ01S0066748.1:0-16924 GCA_010110895.2 Picea sitchensis | reverse complement strand
ATTCCTTGCCTGTCTACCCCTTCTTCGGGCATCCCTGTCCTCACGATCAGGTGACTACCTTTCCCTTCTGGGCGGCATTATATCTCTTCTATATCTGCTTCAGAAAGCAAAGTTACAATGGCTCTGATACCACTCTGATGCAACCTGCCCCTCACCGAGCAAGCCGCTCCACCAGGACCTTCTTCACGTGCGGGCCCGAAGAGTCTAAGCTCTTCCAACTCCCCTCGGGAGTCACGAGTCACCCACAGCAACTCCTTCGGAAATCGGGATATCGCGACTCGGGGATTCGCGGGTCACGCGAACGCAATCCACTAACAGCTCTAACCTCTGGACCCCGAACTCCGAATAGTCAATAGTCAACAACTTCTATTCGGAAATTTCCCTATCGGGAAATCGAAAATTGTGATGTCGCGTTTTACTTGCAATACCAAACCCCGAACTCCGATGGCTCGTGTCCTCGCTGCCGTCACTTGGACCCCACACACCTGTGACCTCGGGAAATCACCGATCGGGAGTTCGCGGTTTCCACAGCCCATTTCACAGGACCTACCAAGTCTCGATCCCCGACTCCCAATCCAACGCCACATGGATTCCACTAACACCTGTGGTCCCACTTGCCACGTCACTTTAGGGTTTCGCGGATCGCGAATCCACAATGCAAGTTTTCTTTGCTGTTGAAAACCCCGAACTCCGATGTCCCAATATCCAGGATCTGATGCCACGTGTCCCTCTGATGATCAACGGCTCCCGTTAATTCGGGAAATCGCTATTCCTGGTGCACAAGGTCACAGACCTTGCAAAACCCTGAATCCCGACTTTCTCAGGATCTATGGCCACGTGTCTTCCTGAAGATCGACGGCTCCAGTTGATTCGGGAAATCGTCGGTCGCGATTTCGAAGAGTATGAGCTCTTGCCTCCGGGAACCGCCGAACGTCGAACCCCGATCCTCAGGGATCCTGTGCCATGTGTCCCTTCTCCTATCAACGGCTCAGATTGATTCGGTGAATCGCGACTCGGGATTTCTCGAGGTGCCAACTCTTGCCTCGCCGATTTCCCGAACGCCGAACCTCCGAAGCCCGATGGACCTATGCCCTTCCTCGCCTGTGCCCGTGTGTTATCCCGTGCAACTCCTCCACGATCTGACGGTCCTCGGGATTTTGCAAAACTTCCACGGGGATCCCCAGCCGTCGATTCTCTTCCTCTGAGAACTCCTTCTGCTCCTAAGGATGGATTTTTTTCACGCTCCACCTGAGTCTGTTCCTCGACACTTATAAGGAATTATCCCTCCTGAGATTTGTTCCTCTGAATCCTTCAGAGAACTTCAAGTGGTCTGCTCACTCTTCAACATTCAATCACTCTCCAAGTGTTGAAGTCATTCAAACCCCATGCGCTCGCCAGCAACAGAGATTTATGGCTTCTTTCCTCAGACTAACTGCTGAGATCCACGTCCATCCTGCACTCACCTGCACGGTCTGAATAACCTAATTTGTTCTGGAAAACCGAGCACAAAAGTTCAACTGTCTAGCCCCTCTACGCACTCTAATGCGGAGGAATTCGACTGCACTCTATGCAGGAATCTCCTGGCTCAAACAGAGAAACAATTGAAACTCATTCTCTCAGGTTTCTAACCTGATATGCAATCACATAAGCAGCATATAGAAGATAAGCATAAAAATAAGCAAGCATGCAACAACACAAAGAGACTAAACACATCCATGGAATTTAATAAAAACTTTCCTATTAATTCAATGTCTGTACATGGAGTTTCTTCACAAGCTCTCTGCTCTGCTCCTCTTCTCTCTATGCTAATGCTGAATAATAATTCAATTTACACAAGGAGGGTGCCTATATTCGTTTTCCCTCCTGGAAGATGAAACTGTCTAATCTACAGCTAACCCTATCTAACAGCATTTAAAACTGNTCCCTCCTGGAAGATGAAACTGTCTAATCTACAGCTAACCCTATCTACCAACATTTAAAACTGTTAAATGCCTCCTTATCTACATTATATTACAAATGCGCTCAGCCTTGAATGTCTTTAGTGAAACGACGGCGCAACAATACCAAGGTAAAATTTAAAATCAAAAAGGTTGTTGGCTTGTCCAGCTGTTATCTTCTTCTCCTCGCGCTGGTTCTTTTGAGGAAGTGCGGATGCTCCTGCATCAGAAGACAAGGGAACAGGCAGAGGAGCCCAAGATAGGACCCTTGCAATGTTGGGAATGTGGAGAACCAAATATGTTGAAGGATTGTCCCTAATGCCAACATGACAATCGAATATTTTAAAACGTACAGGATGAAACTACAGTCAACAGCCTATCTAGGAGTGTGCCGAGAATCTATGCAACAATAGAAAATCGGCAAGCAGACCACCAAGCCTCTATGGTGGAATTGGAAGGTATTATTACTGAATGACCAATCTATGTTTTGATTGACCCGGGATCTAATATTAGTTATATTTCACCTCGAGTGGTTGAGATATTTTCATTACAGAGAAATAAGCACACCAAATCATGGTTAGTTCAGTTAGCCATTGAAGAAAAGAGGAAACTGGTGGAGGTAGTTGAAGCTTGTCCAATTGGGATGGATGGATTTTAGACCCAATAGGTTTTGAATCTCTTAACCCTTGGTTCATATGATATGGTTTTTGGAATGGATTGGTTAGTTGCCCACAAGGAAAAATTAAACTGTTATGAGAAAATTTTAGAATGTGAATATGAGAAAGTTAGTACCATAATTTTGCAAGCCATTCAAAAGCTAGTCTCCATGAGGTAAATATCAACATTGCAGATTAAGAAGTTTAGAAGAAAGGGGTGTCCCTTGTATGTTATACAAGTATTAAACTTGAAATAAGGAAAGGAGATGAAGGTTGAAGATCACCCAATGCTCTGGGAGTTCATAGATGTGTTTCAGGAGGAGGTACTTGGATTACCTCCAAAAGGAGATCTCGATTTTTGAATCGATCTCATGCCTGAAGTAGTGATAGAATCAAGAATTCCTTACATGATGAGAACACCAGAGTTGATGGAACTAAAAATTGCAGTTGAAGGAAATGTTGCAAAAAGGATACACCAGGCCGAGTGTGTCTCCATGGGGATCACCATCCCTATTTGTAAAGAAGAAAGATGGTACCTTGAGTCTATGTACCGATTATAGGCCATTGAAAAAGATTACCATCAAGAACAAATACCATTTTCCTAGAATAGATGATCTCTTTGATAAACTAAGAGGGGATATAGTTTTCGCAAAGATAGATTTGAGGTCAGGATATCACCAAGTGAGTATCTAAGATGAGGAAATCCACAAGACAACCATTAGGAAAGGGTATGGGCACTATGATTTTTTTGTGGTGCCATTTGGGCTTACAAATGCACCAACTACATTCATGTGTTTTATGAGTAGTGTGCTCAACAAGTATTTAGACAAGTTTTTCTTAGTGTTCATGGACAAAATTTTGGTGTATTTCAAGAACCAAGAGGAGCAGGAAGAACACCTCAAAAAAATGTTACAAGTGTTATGAGAAAATCATATGTACTCCAAGTTCAACAAGTGTGATTTCTTTAAAAATGAAATCCAGTATCTAGGCCATGTAATCTCAGTTGAAGGAGTGGTAGTAGACCCTGGAAATATCAAGGAAATCATGGATTGGCCTGCCCCTAGGAATGTGACAAAAGTGAGATACTTCGTGGGATTGGTTGGATATTAATGAAGGTTCATCAAGGTATTATCCAAGATCGAAAACCTTATTACTTCATTACAAAGGAAAGGGAATAATTTTGTGTGGTCACTAGAGTGTGAAGATAGCTTCCAACAATTGAAGCAAGTATTGACTAATGCCCCTGTTTTAAAGATTGCAAACCCATAAAAAGACTTCTTGGTTTGCACAGATGCTTGAAAAGAGGGACTCAGTGGAGTTCTCATGCAAGAAGGACAAGTGGTTGGTTATGAATCACGTAATATGAACTAACATGAGCAGAAGTACATCACCCATGATCTATAACTTGTAGCAATTGTGCATGCACTAAATATGTGGAAACATTAATTGTCGAGGAGGAGATTTATCCTCATGACTGACCATTGTGATCTAAAGTATTTATTTGACTAGATAAGGTTGAATGCTAGATAGTCCAGGTGGATGGCGATGATCAATGAGTTTGACTTTTAAATAAAACACATAAAAGGAAAATAGAACAAAGTAGTCAGTGCACTCAACTGAAGCATTCAAACAATATACTTAGCAACAACAAGTGTAGGAGAGTTCGAAATTCAACAAAGGATTAAGACCCTCTTGTCGAAAGACGAGTTCTTCAATCAAGTGAAGGAAAGGTTGCAAGAAGAACCTAGGGAAAAGAGGTATCAAGGATATCAAGCAAGGGTTGATTATCTATTGTTGTACAATAACAGGTTGTATGTGCCTAATTAAACGGATTTGAGGTGCTTGATTATGGACAAATTCCATAAAATACCATATGTAGGTCACCCTAATTACCAAAAAATGGTGACAACAGTTAGAAAGCTGTAATTTTGGCCTGGAATGAAGCAAAACATTGCTAATTATAGTGCAAAGTGTTATGAGTTCCAACAGGTAAAAGTTCAGCATTGACACCCTGCTGGAATATTGTAGCCTATACAGATACCAAAATGGCAATGGGAAGTGATTTCCATGGATTTTTTCATAGGTTTACCAAAGAATATTAAACAAAACGATGCAATAATGGTTGTAGTAGATATGTTGAGAAAGGCATCTCATTTTATCCCCATAAAAACTACTTATAAATCCATAGACGTTGCCAATGTTTTTATGAAAAAGATATTCATATTGCATGGTTTTCCAAAAACTATAATTTCAGACAGAGATGCTAAATTCACCTCAAATTTCTAGAAAATATTATTTGCAAGTTTAGATACAAAATTGGAATTTAGCATGACCTACCATCCCCCAACAGATGGTCGAAACGAAAATGTTAATAGAGTGTTAAAAG
Organism: Picea sitchensis; assembly: GCA_010110895.2. Classification (NCBI taxonomy): domain Eukaryota; kingdom Viridiplantae; phylum Streptophyta; class Pinopsida; order Pinales; family Pinaceae; genus Picea; species Picea sitchensis. Next base: position 11,945 of record SNQJ01S0066748.1, on the reverse strand, counting down.
ACATGTTATGAATGCATGTTATGTATCATCCCAAGTAGTGGGAAGAATATCTAGCTTTGGTAGAATTCACGTACAACAATGGTTATTAAGAATCATTGAAGATGAGCCCATTCGAGGTCATGTATGGAAGAAAGTGAATAGTTCTGATTAGTTGGGATAGTCCAGTGGAAAAAATCAAACTTAGACATGAATTGCTGAAATAAATGGAACAAGCCATAGTTAAGATAAAAACCTGAAAATTTCAAAGGATAGAAAAAACAACTATGTTGATAACAAAACAACCCCCAGAGAATAAAAAGTAGGATACCATTTTGTCTCTGGATGAAACCCAAGAGAAACTCTCTGAAAATGGCGATGTTTGTTAAGTTGGATCCCTAATATTGTGGACCATTTGAAATCCTAGAGAGAATAGGACCAGTAGCATACAGACTTGCTTTACCACCTACTATTAGAGTATATAATGTATTCCATGTGTATTTGTTAAATATATATGTACATGATTATAATCATGTTATTGATTGGACTATAATATAGGTGGATCCAGAGGGAGAATTCCAACCATAACCTCAATGCATCTTGGACATAAAATAAACGATGCTCCAGAACTGAGCCATTGTGTAGGTCAAGGTGCAATGGAATAAATTTGGAGCAGATGAAGCTACATGGGAACTGGAAGATGCCATGAAAATGGCATACCCATTTTTTTTAGTGTATAATTGTATCCATGTGGTGTTTTAAACACCGAGGATGGTGTTTCTTTAATGGGGTGGGGGGAATGTAACACCTTGTTTTCCCCAAATATTGTAATTATGCACAAAATCCATATATTAATGTTATGAGGAATGTAATTATGTTTTAAATTAATAGAAACACCAAACCAATGACTAAGAGGGAACAACCTTGAATGTAATGTCCATGATACACCAAACGAAATTGATGAGGCTGAGGGACTGACTGAACAATTATGGGAGGTGGAGATGAGATGTATCAGTGAAGAAAATAAGAATCTTGCACAACAAGATAAAATATTCTTGCAAACATAAGACTACACCTACCAACATACAAACTTATATGAAAACCATGTGACCATGAAAAGAAGTCACAGAGGTTGTTGGGGTACTTATTCAATATTAGCAGTTAGTCCTTGCAAAGAGAAATGACGATTGAAAAACTGAAAAGGGGTTTACCATGAAATTACCCCTTTAAATTGTGAATGGAAAACTACATGTTACGTCTGCAGGAAGGAGGAAAACACAGTAAGGAGACACAAGAGAGAGACACAATAGAACATAACATAGACAACAAAGAAGGAACAAAGTCAAGAAAGAGAGAACAAAGCATATAGGTTCAAATGCGTTGATTAAGGAAGAGAAGGAGAAAGAAGAGATTTCTAGAGGAAAATGGGAAGCTTGTTTGAGTTATTGATGATCACCCTGAATAGAGAAGACTTGGATCCCAAACTAGAGAAATAGTGAGTTGTTGCTTGGTGCTTACTAGATATAAAGTGACAATGGTAGGGGAAGGTCTCTGAGGGCCTGTTGAGAAGAGAAGGTACTCCCTTGTGCAAATGAAATCCACTTGAGAAACCACCCAATAAACTTGTGGGGAACCGAAACTCAGTGGGAGGTGGAAAATTCTATTGTGTCAGAGGAGGAAGGAGAGTAACCTTCCTAGATCACCACAAACTTGGAACCCAGCTTAGTTTGTTTCCCAAGTGGTATCATGTCTTACCATGAGGGTGGTATACTATAGGAAGTTACTCTAGAGAAAGGCCTAAGGTTGCGAGTAAAGGAAACCTCTCTCAGTTAGTCGGGTTTGGAAATTGCCTTACCAGATAAGTGTTTACCTACACTAGAACCATTTATGACTGATATATATGTATGCATGTGTAAATGTTTGAATCTAAGATCAAACTAAGTCATTTAAAACACATGACTTCAATGCATGAAGTTTGTCATATGTTATGATGTTTTTTAATGAAATGGTAATCGTAGAAGTGAGTTAATTATGGACTATGCATGCTTGAGCATCTTATTTCCTTGTATGGGGAACTCGTAAATCATACAAGGTTTTCCTTTAAGTTTCAATAACTTGTAGTGACCTTAGAGTGGATTCAAATCCTTTGAAAATTGGGATTGAATTCTGATAGAAATCGAGAAATGGCTAAGTGTTATACATTATTTTGGTCACCCGAGTGATCCATTGACAAACATGTGTTCATGTTCCCAAAAAGAGTATTTTTCCATGAGCAAAGTGATTGGCTTTCTCATCTCAAAAACCTTATTTAGGAAGGTCATCGCAAGCTACAAAACAAATAGGGTGCGACGATGCCTGATCGTCACCCCCTTCTCTAGAGTTGGAATACGATGTCTTCGTAGGCTGCACTATAGCTAGGGTGCGACAATGTCAAAAGCCAAGGAAAATTCAAACTTCAAGAAAGTTCTAGAAGTGGATATTCTAGAAGGATGAGGTGGCCTCCGAACGGTTTGAATCTTACTTGCTTCTATGATTTGGTGGGATCATCCTAATCTCCTCAACCATCTGTCTTTCCCCTATATAAAGAGGGATCTCTCATGGAAAAGACTAAGGTTGAATAGGCTAAGAATTGGATGAGAAATTCTACTTCAGCTCATACTTGAGACCTTCATTTTAGTTCATCAAGTCATTGTGGATATTATTCATTCAAGGTTGGAGAAAGTGTGTGTGTTCGAGAAAAGGGCCAACGAAAGGGGATCTTGTGACATCAAGGCTTTGGTTGTAATCTCCACTTTCATTTTAATAGGATACAGTGATATCCTTCTTTCCCATAAAATGCTTTTTGTTTTATTGTATGATTCCTTGATCACATACATAGGTTCTTGTTGAGTTCATTGTATTGATTTCACTTTGGTTGTCTTGTGTTCCCTTGCAGATTCAATATCACAAGAGCACCGGAGTGGAGCTAGGATGGCAATGGCAGGAGGAAGTGACATTTAAATGGTATGTTGTCTATCTCTTGTTAAATAGTAAACTCAATAGTTAGAGCTTAGGGAAAGTGTCATATTCTGTTCTGTTTTGTTCTAGTTCTGGGTGGATTTAGGGAGATCTGTTTATGTCCACATTTACCGATTAATCATATAACACTAAGTCTCCAAAGAGGACCATTATTTTTATGTAAAATATTGTGTTAAGCTAAGTAGAGATCGTGGTCATTGATATGGTTGATCGAAAGATATCAAATATTAATCAACGAAGGCATGTCATCATGAATGACTGAGTGCCAGAGTGGTGTCAAGTTTGACGAAATTGAGAGTCAACAAGAGGACAACAGTTGTTGATCTAAAAGGATCTGAACCATTGATCGCAATGGTTTTTTTGAGTGAAACATTCAGAGGGAACCCTTGAGTGTTGTGTGAAAATATCCAAAGGAGAGTCTCTGAGGTGGAATGTGGGCCATAGATATTATTAGAAGATAAAATATATATCTGATTCATTGAACGCAACATGTAGGTTAGAGTGGTATCAGATGAGGAGGTGGGATCACTCTGATGGGAATACTCCCAAAAGAGATCTTGGTCGTTGATTTTCCATGATTGAAGATACTCTGAGAGAATATCTATAGTAATGATTTTTCACCACGATATGCAATAGGGGGATCGTAGATGGTGCCACATGTCACGTCATGTGGTAGGTAGTGGCAAGGTCACGTTTCATACCAGTTGTAGGTCATGGTAGTGTCGCATGCTCGGATATAGATACAGAGGGTAGGAGAACCCTAGACCACCAAGTAAGTCTCAACTATCAATCAGGTAGATCATAAGTGAATCAATGCCATCCATTGGGGAGATCTAGTCAGAGTAGTTTGATAGACAAGAATGAATACACCCCAAATGGAGGACTCTGAGCACTAATTATAGGTTGTTGGATCTGTTAGAGCTCACCCTCAGGAAATTTGAGTCATAGAGTTATGACACATCATCATCATAGGAAAAATATGGGTGAACTGGAAGGAGGCTTGAACGTCGATGAAACTAGAAATCAACGATGCAACGAGAACCGTCGATCTGTCGATGGGTGGGAGAAATACTAGTTCTTTATCTTTTGTGATATTTTTTCACACGATGAAGGAGGAAAATGATGTCATGATGGATGTGGAATGGTAGCAAGGAAGTCAAAATTTCCTTAGGATGACATGTGTCGATTTTTGGTTGGATGATGAGAGCCCGAAGAGGGAGGACTATGATAGCCATTGATCTCATTGGAGATTTTACGAAGTGATTAGGACCATTGGATTCATACGTTTCATTTTCAGAAATGTGGGAGGTTGGCATGGTCACACTTCGACAAGGAAATTCGATGATGATAGATAAATTATCGACAATGATGGGAGTCGAGACTAAAAACAATTGTTGATTGACTGAGTGATGAAGTGAAATATCCATTGTAGATCTCACAGGTCACATCCACACACTGTGTAAGCCATTGGCAGCTACTAGTTAACTCTTGTGCCAAAAAAAATCACTGACATACTTGGAACCATTAATATGAAGAGCTATGAGGGATGGTGCACTTTGGTGCATCATCATTAGAAGTCTTGGGATAGTGAGAGAGAACCACAAGATAAGAAACCTTGATGACGAGAAAAATGATCCAAGGGATCAGACCTGTGGAACGATCACATAGGTGGTAGTTTCCATGTCAGGTGGATTGAGTTACAATGTGCCATGTGGATGCCACGTGGTAGTGAGATGGATTTTGACTATGAAATCCTGAGAAAATTTAGGAGGCGATAACTTTTGATCATGAGCTCATATTTGAGTATGCATATAGTTGTTGGAAATCTCTTGACAAGAAAACGATGATGATATTCTCAAGGAGAGGTTTTTATATAGTTAGGGAAATCAATAATTTTAATTCCTCATTACTTAAGAAGGATACTTAGGGGGTTAGGGGTGTTACCACACTGACATGGCATGACATGTGGAAACTAACATATAAATTTATATGATGTCGGATGACATGTGGATGTTGACATGGAACGAAACATCATGCTTCTCTTTCCTTATTGGAAATTGGCAACTTCTCGTCCAAGAATTGAACATCGCACTAAATCTTACAACCTCCGATCATTGACCATTGGCGTTTGGTAATTTCCTTTAGATGTATGAAATGTTCACCAATTGTTTTCGATGCCCAACCATCAACCATTGTCAATAGAATATTTTCTATGGCCAAACCAAAATCTTCACCAAAATCATCGATCTAACCATCGACCATTGGATAATTCTCTTATTTTATTGAAATACGTTTATGATTTTTTTTACCCCCGATCATCAACCATCAATGATTTATTTTGACGAACTCCAAAAATCAAACAATTTCAACCAAATCCACAATGAATTTGGGTCATCGATATATCATTTCAAATGATCTTTCCAGTTGATCTTCTCCAACCTCCCAATGATAGAAAATGAATACAAACTGTCGATCCATCTCATTTTCCCAACTATCTTCTCCAACTTATAAACAACCAAAACAAAATCTAGATCGTTGATTTGTCCCATTTTCTCAATTGTCGAAAATGAGTCTCGATTGTTGATCTACTAGACCTTGCCAAACTATAAAAACCTTATAATTTTTAAAATCTATTACAATGAATTTATGCCATTGATATCGAAATCAAATGTGATATCAATTGTGAATCCATTAAATTATCCTAGCTTCTTCAACTTCCATTAAAATGTGAAATTTTTTACCTTCTAGGTTCAATTTAACTCTACAACCTGCAAATTGATGGCTTGTATTATATCTTCAATAGTTCCAAGGAATTTACACTCGAATTTGGGGATTTCTCTATGATTTTCTCCATTTTCTCCCAAATCTATCAGATAACAAAATTAATAACAATGAGTTTTACCCAAATTCACACTAGTTCTTGGCCGATATGGGTCCAGTGTTGAACTAGAAGCTCGGATACCATAATTTAATGTACCCTATCTCAATTGAGGAACATTGCTTATGGAATACACATCTAAAATTAATATTTTCTACTTAATATTTCCCTATAGTTTACTAGCTATAGATCACATACATATTTAACCATTTGACTAATACCAAATCTCTAAATGCATCTAATAGGATAAAAACAAGCATGAATGAAACTATTTGAGAAAAAAATCAAACAAATAACATTCTTATAAAGCATTTACTCATCATAATATCATCATAAAAAAAACAAAAAACTTTTTTTGTTAATAGTTAACCAATCGACAGTGTATAAAGGATAAACCTCCTTGCCAAAGGTGTTGTTGTTCATTTTCTCTCAACAAAAAGCCACCCTCGAGCTGAGGTTATGACTCCAGAAGGAGATCTAACCCTCTTGGATTTCTACTCTCCATATAAAACATCCCCAAACCTAGGTTCTACTCCCACAACAGTTCCAATACTCCATCTCTCTTCCCTAAAACCTGCACAACCCAAGGAATGTACCCCCTTCACTCCTCACAGTCCCTCAGAATGTACCATTCATTTATCAGGTATTCTAGTGCACTCAGTTGGCCAAGAATATCTTAGCTGGGGACTCCAAGAACTCTTCATTTATTCAAGAGAGCTGATTGCAACCCTCAAAAGGCTCTTGAGCCATTTCCTCCATAAGAAACCCACTACATGCTTACAACCTATTTATATAGGCACATCGGCCTCTTTATCAACATAAAAACAACCAAACAATGGATTCCTTCAAGCAAAACATGGTTGGTTCTCTTCCCAACTCTCAATTTCTCTCTTATTTCCCAAAAGTTTCATGTAAAAACTATCTACATTCAACATACAAATTTCCCTTCTTCTCCCTTGCTTTATTGACTCTCACTCTTCCCAAAGATGATTGTACCTCAACCCCATGCTCCCAATAACTATGGGATGTGACTCCTCACACCCACCCTCTTACATGAGTTTAATGATTGGCTTTGGGAACACTCAACAACAAAATAGAAGGCTATAAATAAATATAATAATTTAGGAATGACCCATGAATAAAATCCCCCATTATACCCCTCTCTCTTGTGGAATCATATCCCCCCATAATTTTCATCCCTCTCGTATCACATCCAATTATTACTTCTTTTATTGATTATTCAATGCACATAATACACAATTCGGTCCCCGACCACATTAAATCAATACGATCTCTTGGCCCCAACACATCGGCTCACCAACCTAATTCACATTTATACAATTAACTTATAATTTGTGAGGATTAAAATTGGGGATGTTACATTTGAGGTCCAATTTAGGATAAAAGGAAGAGTGTGAATAATGCATGCCTCAAAATACTAAGACAAATCCCATAGAAAAAGCCACTGAAAGAACAATCTTCTCAGCTTCCTCCTAAATAAGATTTAATAGATGATGCATCCTGCCACTCAAATCAGATTCCAAATATGATTTATAAATCCAATTCAGATGTACATGTGAATTCATGTGTCAATCTAGAACCAATACCCAAATGGGAAAAGTCCATCATGTCGCCAGTCAATGATCTTGTGGGCGACCTTGCTGATCCTATAAGGACGAGATCCCAATTTGAGGGAGCTCTAGATGTTCTCATAGCCATAGAACTAGTAATTCCCATGCATTGGTACATAGTTATGTCCTCTGATCCTCTAGCATATGCAAGAGCTAAAGGAAATTTGTATTGGAAAAATTCCATGAAAGAAGAGGATTTGGATCTTCTTCCTTCCAATCAAATAAAGTGGGTAGATATGAACATCTCACTAATGCATTTATGTAGTGTAGCTAGAGAGGTCATGGAGGGTCCATGCTATCACTCTATAAATTTACTTGGTTGTAGAAGGAAAAATCAAAGGTAACCACAAACCTACTTTCACATTGGAAGCTAGGCTCCTTCCAATCCAGAGACAGATCTCTCCTACTAGTTCTTCAATCAGTAGAGTGACTATATTTTCTGTAGATAAAAGTATTGTGAAAGTGGTGACAGAGTTAAGACAAAATTACCATTGGGAAAAGAGTCACAAGGGATATCATTTCTAGGTCTTCAGAACTTGGTTGAAAAGGAATCAATATCAAAGGCCATATAGTCAACTATTGCTAGACTTACAATTTTTAAATCATGGACAGATGAAAGAATAAACACTCAAAACCACACAGAGCATCCAACTAAGATGAATCCTACATAAACTTATCAGACTGAAAAGTGAATATCTGAATAAGATAGATAATGAGCATATTAAAATGAATTCTACATCAACAATTTCTCATTCGAATAAAGAGGAACACATTTAATGATAAACAGAGAAAGAAAAAAAATACTAAGAAAATTGATTACAATAGTTGATCATAGGAATCTCTGAGTAAATGGCTCAAATAGTACTTATGTCTATAAAACCTTTCATCAATATCCAACACAATTACAACACCAATGGTCTTCCTTTCTTACTCAACTCTCGAACCCTTTTACAATCCTCATAATAATATATATAATTGCATTACAATGTAACTCAATAAGGTCGAAATATTTAGGGTTTCATATTCTAAAAGGAGTTACAATTGATTACAACTAATTATTAACTAATTTTCCATAGACTCCTATAATTTAGGGTGTTCTTTCTTGACTAACTTATACAACCATAACATATTTTAATTACATATCTCTAACGGAAAAATGATTTATCTTTCAATATTGATGATGACATCACAAACACATCACATCTAAAAGAGGAATATGCTTCCACATGGGTTGACTGTGTGATTTCCCAGCAACCAGGAAACTTGCTGCGAAATCTCTATTTCAACAATTTCGTAACAAAATTAGTAAAGTTGTTGAAAAATCTTTGTTTCTACTTGCTGGTGTTGCAGAGATGCTCCAGGATTCATACATCATCTCCAAAACTTGAGAAAACATCACAAAAAACAAAAACATGATATCTATTGAATATTTCCAAATCATTCCATTGCCACTTGAGTCAACAATTAAAGATTTTTCTATGCAATTTGTCCCTTCTTTAATATGTACCTTTCCTTCAATGTTTTGTTTAGTCTTTATAAGAGTTTTACTAGTTTGTGTAAGGGCATAAATATCTTAACCATTGTCTTGTTGTTTTCCAAAGCTTCTTCACACAAATCCAAGTGTTTTGCTATCTTCCTTTTCATTTTTCTTTTTTCTTCCCTCAGTTGTACAATCACATCCTGATCTTATTTTAAATGTTTCCTTCATTTATTAGCTTCCATTTTATCTTCATTTGAGGTATATTGAACTTCAACAACTTTTTCAGCAACACCCTGAACATGCATCTCATATATGGTCTCTTCATCATGAATTTTCCTCCTTATTGATGATCTAGTCATTGGTCTGCCAAGTTTTTATTTGTCAAGTTCTTTTGGACTGAACATCACTTTTTTACCACATGGAGGTTGGAATTCCACAACTTCCTCAACTTCATGACATGGATATGTCTCATCTGTAGGGATTAGTTTATTTGATGCTGACCTGGTAAGGGGTCTCCTGGGTTTTCCCATTTTTGTTGCCTCAGGAGTGAAAATAAGTTTTTTTCCTTTTAGTTTGCCTCTCTTTTTGTGAGGGGTTTCTTCAATGTTTACAACTGTAATTATACCATTTAGTGTCTATTTACCATTTTTCTTCTCCTTGGATCCTTTATTGAGAGAAATTATGGATGTAGTCTCAGGGGTTTCAATCACAATAGGTTGTTGTTCTTTGTCATTTCCTCTTTTTCTTTTTAAACTGCTAGAAATTGATTTATCATTTGTGGAAGGGGTACTTCCCTTAGATGGTGGAGAACTAATGGCTTTTGCACAAAACCCTGATGTAGAAAAAAATGAATTCCATTCTCCATTTTTTTTTCCTAATCTCCTCAAGGACTAAAAGTTTGATAACACTGAAATGAAAGAGACTAGATTCAACTTGATTGGACTTTGCTTTTACTTTGTCATCCATTTTCTCCAAAATTGTACAAATATAATATGGAATATTTATAGATTTCTTACTTGCGAAATGAATGACTATTCTGATATGGTACATGTAGACCTTGTTAAAACTCCCCTCACAAGTGAAATATCTTTGGATCACTCACAAAAATTGGTCATGGTGTTCTAACATATATGGCTCCTTGGCACCCCTTTTGACAGGTTTTCATTCTTATATTCTGGTTTAAAATAATCATTATAGTATGAAGAATCTAGAGACATCCCCTTGAACCACCTCTCACCTTGCAGGGGAATTTATGTAGTTGTTGCAACTGTCTGCTCTGTGACCTGAATTTCCAGTGATCCAACTCTTGTTTTGAATCCATCAAAATTCATGGCAAATTGTTTGGTTACCTCCCTCTGACCTCCCTACATATTTTCATAGAAGGTGAGGAATCCTACTGCTTGAAAAGTTATCTGAAGATGGGATTTGAATCCAGTAATTTTAAACCCTAGGGTTTGAACCTTACCACCTCACCTCCCTTGTATATATTCTTCTTTTTCTTGTCATGCTTGCCATGTTCCATGGTTGTTGGTGGAGACTGATGTAATGATGATGGGTGTAGGGGGTATAAAGATTTAAATAGTGTGGAGGGAATCCTATAACATTATGGTTTATTCAAGAGACAAGGATTCAACATCAAGGAATTTTGCAACAGACTGGATGGAAGCTTCGAAACAAATTGCAGTTTAGTAGTAGATAAAGATAGGGAATTGTTTTATGGCAGATAGGGTTAAATCACATGAGAGATATGTAGCATAAAATGAATCTTCAATGGTGTCCAATAATCATGTAAGGAATTATTATTTTGCAACAGATCAAACCAAATTTAACTTTTGTAGCAAACAAGTAGTTTCACAACAACTTGAAATTTCACAACAAATTATAGTTTCACAACAACTTATAGTTTTGCAGCAACTTACAATTTCACATCAAACCAGAGATTTGATGATTTTAAAAAGGAAATAACACATGACCATAAAAACCCTGATTGTCAAGGAAAACATTGAATCCCATGAAATCACTCCCATGATTTCTTGACCATTATGGAGATAGGGTATTTCTGAAGTGATTTGACATTGACAGTTAGTCGTTGAAAAAAGCTAGGAGGTTTAGCAATGAATTTAATCTAATTGGTTACAAGTCCTTACAAGGTAAAATTTGGATTGTGAAACCTAAGAAACATTTAGTACATGTGATATCATGCTCCCATGAATATTTTAAGACATAATGTAACAACTTAAGACTCACCCTTTTCAAATGATGACAAAGGACTATAGGATAGAAATGTGACACATCTGACTTGACCTTGAACAATACTAACAACTTCACCTATGACTTGGAATGATACTTTAATTCCCTTATACATGGCTTAATCAAACCAAAACTTGATTCATAAGTGAATGAACCCAATTTTTTTTTTATGGAACACTAACTTCTAGGATATGGACACATGGTCTTTAAGAGACCAGGACATGGCTACAAGACTCAACAACAACAAAAAAATGTTTTGACTTTGTAAATTTATACTCACTAACATGGGCTCCAATGGGGATGTGTTGGCAGCCAATTCACATTTTCATACTGTCCTTATAAGCTGCCTACACCAGTGTTTTTCAAACTTTGATTTCGTCGCAATCTTTCCAATAAAACCACACCATTGTTTTATATGCATTTGCACACTTACCTTGGTTCTCGTTTTCACGACTGCAAGCATGAAAATGCTAGTTTTCGAAGTCATATTAAAAATGTCATTAGATTGTTATGATCGCTCTTGTTTATATGCTCATCTTATCTCCCAATTTATTTATCGTTACACGATCGACAAGATTCTAAGATCATTATGCTTTTGATGTTCTTATTTGTTAATGAGACTTCGTTTACAAGACTGTGGGGATATTCGTTTGATTGAGTTTATGATGCATTGGTAATTGGATTTATATGTTCTTTGATTTGATCTACTTGA
>SNQJ01S0066747.1:0-13796 GCA_010110895.2 Picea sitchensis | reverse complement strand
ATATCAATGAAATGCTTAAGAAATTTCAGATGGAAGATTCTAAACCAGTTGGCACTCCCATGGTTACTGGTTGTAAATTAAGTAAGTTTGATGATACTAAAGATGTTGATCAGACAGTATACATATCTATGATTGGTAGTCTTATTTATGCTACAACTACAAGACCTGATATTATGCATGCAGTTTGTCAAGTTGGCAGGTTTCAAGCTTCACCAAAAACTTCTCATCTACTTGTTGTCAAAACAATTTTTAGATATCTTAAGGGGACAACAGAGTATTGTTTATGGTATCCTACAGGTAATCAACTTGATTTATATGCTTTCATTGATGCTGATTGGGCAGGTTGTGTTGATGACAGGAAGAGTACTAGTGGAGCAGAATTTTTTCTTGGAGGATGTCTTGTAAGTTGGTCAAGTAAAAAACAATTAGCAGTGTCTCTGTCTACTGCTGAAGCAGAATACATTGCAAATACAACTTGTTGCACTCAGGTTCTATGGATGAAACGTATGTTGGAAGATATACATATTCATTATAATGAACCTATACCTATCTTCTGTGATAATACCAGTGCAATTAGTATTTCTAAAAATCCTATTATGCATTCCAAAACAAAGCACATTCCCATTAAATTTCATTTTCTAAGAGAGAAGCTTATGTCTAAAGTTATTAAAGTGGAATATGTTGGCACAAAGGATCAGATAGAAGATGTATTTACTAAACCTTTATCTAAAATGCAATTTGAAAGTCTTAGGGATCATTTGGGGGTTTACCCTCTGTAATTTCATTTCATTCTCAAAGATTGCACGGGCTTCATTATAAAATTAGACTGCACATGTTTATTGACTATTATTGATAGGGGGAGTTGCTGCTGAAATGATACATCTTTGCAAGTGATTTTCTTTTCTCAGGGGGAGTATGGTTGATTCTTTTTCCATAGATGTCAAAAGGGGGAGAAGAAATTTAAAGTTTTCCATCAATGCCAAAGGGGGAGTTTGTTGGCAGGGCTTGTAGTTTGCACAAGACTTCATTTTTTTCATTAATGTCAAACTTTAAAATGCCAAAGGGGGAGTTTGTTGATCAGTTTGCATAGGCACGGTGGTTCCTAATTTGGAGATCAACATGCCTCTTGACATACCGAAATGAGAAACTTCGAAGAACCCAGGAGGTGAGCTTTTGGTTATAACTCTAGGTCACATGTGAAACGAGCTTTGGAAGAGGAGTCAGTACCCTTAGCTTGAATTTCGGAGATCATAGATTAACCAACACATGATAAGTCATCCTAAGTGACGTCACTATGATACATCATTTCGGGAGTTTCTATTTCAGTATTTTTGCATGATAAGAAAAAACTCCAACATCACGAAGTCCTAAATGCCAAAATACCTAAAGGGACATACGTCACATGATCTACAATTTCGAAAGTTTTGAATTGTTGAAGGTCATGAAGACCTGATGGCCAAAGTACCGAAACCTCGACAGCCATCCATCTCAATGAATGATTATGTCATATCCGTTGAATTAAGCATTGGAGGGGTAATATAAGAGTTGTATATGACTGTTGATTTGTCCCCGAGAAGTTAACAAGAATCGTTCAATCTATGTCCACCAAATCAAATGTGAAGCCGTCAGATCATTTTAGGGATCGTGACTTGGAGTGTCGAAACAATTCATCACAAGAATGCCGAAATGCGAAACACCGATATGCCAAAATGCTGAAATGTGAAAACCCGAAAGGAAAAATGCCGAAATTTCATCAGCCATTAGATTAAGAAAAGAAGGGATCATATTATGAAGTTTTGTGGACCGTTGATCGAGATCCCTTTCAGGGATTGCAACTTGGAGTGTCAAGACACTTCATCACAGGAATGCCGAAATGACAAAATGCGAAACGTTGAAATGCCGAAATGTGAAACACATTTTAGTTAAGCTCGTGGTCATAGCCAATGGGCATATGGTTTAAGCACAAGTGTCTTGCCAAAGCGCCTGAGGGTTATTCTATGCTGAGACAAAAAAAATGTATGATCATCGAATGATGTTGGTTAAATATTTAAACTGATCGTGTGGCTACTGTTCTTCTTGAGGCCTTGACTAATAATAATCACTGTAAGGTAGTTATTCAGTTATTGTAACTGAATCTTCGAAGCCTAAGGGTTCGAGTGTACACTCTGAATGTACAAGGTAGAAAAAAGTGAATTTTTGTGAGATGAATGTTGGTGTGTATGGAATTAATGGTACAACCGTAGCTATAAGGTAAAATTCATTTATGTAAATGAATATAAATCCGAAATAAAATCATACAGGGACAGTGAGAAGAAATGATGAAGATATAACAAAAATCAAGGGGAGAAGAATGGATTTTGATATGATTATATAAACAGAGAGGACTTGAATGATGAATCCTTTGCCAGAAAAGATAAAGAGTTGGTTTGTAGGTTCTTAGTGATAGATAAGGATTCCATGGTGGTAGGGAGGAGAAAGGGGAGACTGTAAAAGTCTCTTGTACAAGTTGGTGCTTGTACATCTGGGAGTTGTAGCTTCCATTCTGTAGGTGCTGAAGAAACAGAGGTAGAAACCTCATATGGGTTGTAGCTCATATAAAATAAGAATGTAAAGAGGAGTTGAAGCTTTCCTTTCATTCATAAGAAGAAGAGGCTTTTCCCTTTTGGGTTTCCTCATGAAAAATCATTGTGTCACTGTTTCATTTATGTGATTGTATATTTATTGGTTAGATGTATTACTGCAAGTTAAATGTTAAAGGCATGATTTATTGATTAATAAGTAATATTCTTATAAAATGAAAGAAATTGTATACAACTGATTCACCNCCCCCCCCCGCCTTCTCAGTTGACTTATCCTGTAAAACAGCGTGGACCATGGTTTCATCGACATCAAAGGTGTTTTCTACCTTTATTTTTCTCATCTTGGTATTTTTTATTACTCTGTACCTAGATTTGTACCATTTTAGATGCAATTCTAGATGAAGTTTCCAAGACTTCTCATATATGTACCTATCTATATCATAGTTTTTGCAATGACTATTGGGATATTTATTATTTCGGGTTGTGGTTGTGATATTTTTACCTTTTTCCTTGTTGGTCTATTCTTGGACCTTTTGTTGTAGGCCCTTCTTGAAGTCCAACTCAATGTAGAAATATTTTTTTCTTGCCCCATCTATGATTTTCACAGTTAGAAGTTGTAATTACCTTTCAATATGGTTGAATAGGCCTCCATGGTACTCCACTACTACCCCATGATTTGTTTAAGAGATACTCAACATGATGGTTAGCTTCCAAAATTTGGACATATTCTTGAACTCTTTGTCCTTATTCTTTCCAAAGGTATTTCCATTTCATGAGTTGTTCTTATTTTTAGTATATGGGATGAAACTATGATTTCTACAANTTTAAGAGATACTCAACATGATGGTTAGCTTCCAAAATTTGGACATATTCTTGAACTCTTTGTCCTTATTCTTTCCAAAGGTATTTCCATTTCATGAGTTGTTCTTATTTTTAGTATATGGGATGAAACTATGATTTCTACAATTCCTTGAAATATTTCCATTTTGTAACCGTGGGATTTTTTCCTAGCTTCAAGGAATACATATAAGTCTCCCATCACAACTAAGCATGTTCAAACATTTTTAAATAGAAAAAAAAATGTTGTGAATTTTTTATATTGGGTGGGTGCACAAAGATGGTTCCTTTCTTCATTGCAATAAGAATTTGTGCTTCTTGTCTTTTTATGAACATGCACGAACTTCAGGAACATGCCCAAAATAGTTTTTAAATATCCTTGGCCCCCACTGAAGATACACGTAAAATACTCAATATTCCATGTTTTTTTTAATTAAAACAGCATGCATGTGTTAAAAACATGTGTGAATTTCTTAGCGTGAATGCATTAAGAACATGTGTGGGTTCCTATCTATAAAAACAATAAAAAAAATGTGAATTCCTTTTCTTCATTTTTTCTCACCAAACCATGGTATTTTTTCCTCCACCAATGTGAGAACACTTCATTATCTAGGTGCAAAATCAACAAGGAAAATTAGGGATCATAGATAGGCATACTCAATATTTTGTAAAGAGAATCTCTCATTTGTATATTTGATCAAATGCCATTTTTATAAATTTATAAATTTACATTATTTTAAAGAAAATTTACATTATCTTAAATGTCACTCTTATTGAATTTTTCCTCCTTTCTCTTTTCTCCCTTAGATATTTTTATTTTTTCTTATTATTTCTTCTTAGGTTTATAAGGTATCTATTCCCCATTTTTGTTTATAATAATGCTACTTATTTATTTACTTCACTACAAGTTGACACAGGAAAAATTCCATTCAATAGATAGGGGTACTCCCTGGTACACGGTCCCAATTAGACTTTTCATCATTTGGTTTAGGAGACCCATCTGGATTTTGACCCAACTTCTATTACTAGTTGGGGGGTGATTGAATGGTTATGGATGTTATGGATAATGTAGATGCAAACCAACTACTTGCATCTTATGAAGATTACACATATTTTATATCAGCTTGTGGACATCGGTGATAAGGTGGAGGTTGTTGAGTTGGTTAATGTGGTGTTGAGAGGTATTCCCAGATCTTGGGAACCATTCATGCAGGGGATCTGTGTAGAATACAAGTTACGATACTTTGATAGATTATGCATTGATTGCATCCAGGAGGAGACCTGATTGGTGTCTAGGAATAATATGGATGATATGGTGAAGAGTAGCATTGATGAGAACCACGCCCTTCCAGCTCGCTCTAGGAAGGGAAGAAAAGGTTATCCATGCAGGAGAGGTTCTTCTCAGAGAAGGGATTCTCCTGAGAGAGAAGCATCTCCATAACTGAGGTGGAGGAAGGATCTTAGTAAGATTACATGTTTTGAGTGTCATGAATTTGGTAACTATGCTTCACAGTGTCCACACTAGAGGGGAAGGGGATGAAGGAAGCATGCATCAACAACATAGGTTTATGAGGTTGCAGACAAGTTCTAAAGGCTGATCTTGTTGGTCTCCACCATTTGAGGTTCAGTATCTAGTAGGGGGACTTGGTTGGTGGATAGTGTGGATAGTAGAGTATCTTGCCACATGACAGGTGCTAGAGAGTTATTTGAGACTTTCACAAAGAATGGATCAGACTTGTTTCTGGAGCTTGGAACATAATCTAAGTATGTAGTACATGGATCTAGTACAATATCGTTCCAATTGGATTCAAGAGAGGTGTTGAGTTTGTCTAATGTGTTATGGGTGATAGAAATCAGAAGGAGCGTTCTCTTAGTCTCTAATATTGAGAGAAAGGGATACCACATATTGTTTCAAAGGGGATAGGTGGTGTTTGTTCCTAAATGCTATAACTTCATATCAATGGTGATTCTTGGAGTTAGGGAGGGAAACCTATATAGGCTAAGGGGTCAACCTATGTTTGTTGTGGCTAGTAGGAGTAGAGAGATAGATGAGGAGGAGAAGGTGGATCCTCTAGTGGTGAGGAAAGTGGCCCTACCAGTAGCACAAAGGGAGTAAGTGGCTCCACCATTTGTGAGGTAGGTGGCCCCACCAATAACACATAGGGAGCAGGTGACCCCACTAGTATGAAAGAGGGAGAAGGTGGCTCCACCAATGGCGAGGAAGGTGGCCCCACTAATACAATAGAGGGAACATGTGGCTCCACCATTGATGAGGCAGGTAACCCCACCAATAGTGTTAACTCATAGGAAGCTAGAGTTCATAGGGAGTCAATCCTCAGGATCTAGTAGGAAGGATCATCCTCCCAAGACTATTCATATGATATTATACTTCAAAGGAGGTTAGTAGGTTCAAAGGGAGAATATGTCTCTATAAGTTGTCTAGAATCAGAGGGAGTCAAGTTTCATAGAGATAATGTCTACTCAAAGGCAGCCTAAGCTTAAAGAAAGTTAGTTGGCTCAAAGGGAGAGTCAAAAACTTAGTGGGATTTCCCCTTCAGATTGATATGGGAGAGAGGAATCTTCTAGGACCAAAATTTGGGTATCATGGTTTGAGGATACTAGACATGGGGTATAAAGGAAGGAGGTTTCTAGGAGCTATGTTCCCTCCATGGAGGATTTAGTTTTTTCACCATTTTTTTCTATAGTGACATAGGAGGTAGTCAGTTACAAGGAAAGAACAGTAGGTTTTGATTCAATCACAAAGGGAGTAACCAATGAGACATATTGGACAATAGAATTTTCTTCAGTGACTGAGGATGTATCTAGTTAGGAGGAATGGAGAGAAGGATCTACTTCGGTGATAGAGAGAGAATCCAGTCAAGAGGATTGGAATGTAGCTATGGTAGAGAAGACAGAGTCACTTCTAGTATGGGAGACATAGGTACATTCAGATGATGATGGAAGGGATACCTCCCTCACTAAGAGGGAATGTTGGTTGTTGTAGCTTTGGGAGGTACTCCCAAAATAGGCCAAAGTGTTAGGCATGTGGGAATATTCATTGGCACAATTGTAGCCTTTTGTTTCAGCGAAATTGGTCCCGAAATGATGCTAGGGCCTCATGGGAAATTTGATGGGATTTGTGGGCTTATGATGGGGTGTCACACCCATAAAGAGGAATAAAGTGTTATAATTAATTGTTGAGTATAGAATGAGTTCCTAAACTAACTCATTGTAATTGCATATAAAGGAAAGAGGTCATTGTGACATTGGATTATTGTGGAATAATGGAGTTAGCATAAGTGAGTCTACACTTGTGCTAGGTGGCTTGGTGTTTTCAGCAAAGGGAAATTCTTCATGGTGGAAAATATGTCCTAGGATTGAGGACTCTCTATTTTTTGTTCTTGGAAAGGAAAAGTACAACACACATGTGGGAGAGAGAGGCATCTATAGGAGGAAGAAAGTGTACAAGTGGAACAAGTCATATGGAAGGGTTCGTAAATGTTTTCGTGCATGTACATGGGTTTTAGTGGGAATAGTCGCATACGTACATGGGTTGTAGTGGGAATAGTCACATACGTATGTAGGTTGTAGTGGAAATAGTCATGTACATCCATACAAAGATTCTTGGGAAGGTGTAGGTCCGTATAGGACTAAAAAGTGACGTCAGGAAGTCATAAATGTGGTTTGTGACAGATTTGTGGGAATAATATATTTCTAGGATATTGTTGAGGTTTGATTTTTTGATTTGAATATCTATTGGAGGACAAGGTTGTCCTTAGATTTTGGTGATATTTGTACTTGCTGAGAGGATAAGGTTGTCCTTAGATTTGGTGATATTGTATTAGTTCGAGGGTTGGTTTTTCCCTCAAGATTTGTGAATTTGATAAGGTTACAAGAACATAAATATTTTGTCTCATATGTGTTCATGATTCATCTCTGATCTTTTGTGTTTCTGTTGCATGTAATTTCAATCAATAATTTTCAGTGTAAATTTGTTCAATTATAATTGTTGATGTTTTTGGTAGCATCGAATAGGTACTTCCACATAGGCATGTATTTTTCATGTGGAAGTAGTTGAAAATGTTATAGTCTTGAGTTTACTTTAGTTATAAGTAATTAATTAAAGTAAAATTGTATTTATTAGTGAATTGGGTTATTTAAGGACATGCTTAGCATGCAACATGTAATCTAATTCTTAAGTGGTTTTGGTAAGTAATATCAACCACATATCACTTTGGATATTAAAAATAGATTGTAACGCATGATTATAAAAGCAAGGTTGGGGTAAAGGAGAAGTCACTTTGAGAGGAATTCACTTGGTGAGAGACCAAGGTAGCGAGTTTTGTGAGATACACGTGTGAGAGACTCGGTGAGAGACCAAGGTTGAGGATAGAAAAGAAGGACTTTTTCTAGTAAGGAGTGTAGGAGCAAAGAAGGAATTTTCCTTACACTAGAGTGAGGAGATATCACTAGTTGGGTGATTCAATATCTTGATAAGTGGAGAAGGATGTTGACCTAGAGGTCATATAGGTCAAGGAGGAGAGAGAGAAGAAGAAACCACATCTGGATTTCAGAAGACATAAGCCAGAAGGAAGAGAAAATTCATACAAATCTTTCTGTACATTCTTTTTGTACACATATACAGATCTCAGTGGAGACAATAAAAAATATTCCTAGGTTAGAGAAGGGAAAGTCGTGGATGTTCGCAAGTCAGAGAAAGGACAATCACATATGTATTGGGAAATGTGTTGGTACAAGGTAGTACAATAACAAAGGAATTTCCAGGTTTGTGAGCAGTGTATAATTCTCTTAGTGGGCCATTATCCCTATTACGAAAGCCCTAATTTGACCTTAATAAAAGAATCATTGGATTGGTTTTCCCTCCGGGGTTTTTCCAGGTGTTTACAAAACATTATTGGTGTTTTTATGTTCTTGATTTGGTTTTCTTTTTATGCTTCTGCTGCATGTTTCGTTGAGTAACCTAGATGTTCTTTAATTCAATAAGTATATTTTTATTGGAATTAACTGCCCAGTGCCAGGTTAAGGGAAATTTCAACATGGTATCAGATCATACCTAGGATTTAAATAAGATCTCAACAATAACACCTAGGGTTTTACTATTACATCACTATGAAGTAATTTCCATATCTAAAAAATAGTCACATAAGAGTGTCTATGAAAATTCATGTGTCCTTCCTAACATATTCTATCACCATGTTTTTTGTGATCATTTATAGGGGGGATATCTTGGTGACTAAGAACTTTTTTTTTTTTGTTGCAATTTTTCATGAGGCCTTGTCAATTCAAAATGTCTTTATATTGTCCACCTTTCTGGCCTTGGAGGGAATGAAGAATCCAAATCCAAGTTCACCGAGTGGGAGGTGCCCATCAGTGAGACGAGATTATGCTAATGATCCTACAATCTTTGTATCCATGGGTGAAGAATCATTATTCAATGATTCTTCATCCCATTTCCTTTGATCCTCCTCATTTTCTTTTGTTGTTATCTCATTTGTTTCTATCTTCTCTTTTGTTGTTTTTTTGGTGTTGCTTTGGCCTCCAATCTCTCGTCACATGGTTTTTGTGATCATTGATAGCGAGGCTCTCCCGATGAATGGAAAATTCTTTACTGGTTGTTGTACAATTTTTCCTGAGGCATTGCCAATTAGGAATGCCTTTATATTGACCACATTGCTATCCTTAGAGAGAATGAATAGTCCCAATCAAAGTTCGGTGAGTGGGAGGTTCTCACCAGTGAGAGGGGATTTTTTTGATGACCTTACAATATCTATACACATGGGTGAAGCATAATTATTCAATTCTTCCTTATCTTGTTTCCTTCACTCCTCCTTGGTTTATTTTGTTGTTATATTATGTGTTTCTCTCTTCTCTGTTTTTTTTTTTTCAGTGCTACTTTTTCCTCCGCTTCTACTTTTCCTTCAACTAATATCTGGGCCTCTACCACTATAGTTTCCACTTCTTTCCATTTTTGTTCAGACACATCCTTATTTTTATTTTGTAAATTTTCCTTTTTTCTTCATTTCTTAACCATTGTTGCTTCCTTTCCTTATTTCTTTTTTCTCTTCTCTTTCTCTTCGACTTATTTTCTCCTCTTGTTTTATTTTGCTTCAACAACTTCAATGAATTTTCCTTTTCTTTCTTCCTTTGCGACTTCTACTGATTTGGAGGTTGAATCTGTGGTTGTGGTTGTATATTTTTTTCCATGGCCACTTTTATCTGTAAAATTCCATGCATATTCCAATGGAATAGTTCATCATAACAGATCTAATAAATAACCAAAATCTTTACTATTAAGTTTATTTTTCCTTTAGATGTCAAAATTTTGATTACTGGATTTCTTCCTAAAAAAAGGTATGAAATAGTTCAAATGTGAAAAATAGAGAAAATAAATAAATACACACACCATCCACAAGTAAACACAAGATATTACCTTGGAAACCTAGTACGAGATAAAACGCATCTAGAAGGTGAGGGTGCTCTACTTTGTTTTCTCTGGTATAGAAATGATGCAAGTACAAAGAAAGAGACACTCTCTATGGAGTTTTATTTGACCTGTGGCCTGTATGGATGATACATAATCTATCTTCCTCTATTATTCTCATAGAATACCACTCTTAGATGTTTTTATCAACTATGGAACGAGATACAATGCAAAAGAATGTAACCCCTTCTACTCCCGGTGGCCCAGTATTTAACATACCTTGATATGCATCTAGGGATAGGGTTTGGAATTCCTCAACCTTCAATTGTGATAAAGTTTTGGACCTTCTATAATATTCTTGTAAATTCCACTACTTGGATATCCCCACATGTCTAAGTATTGGAGGTTGACTTGGTATCCACTCGCACCACAGTGATCAATATGGTAGGTCAAATTGTGAGAGGCATAACTTTCTCATACAAACTCTTATTAATGAATGATATGCACCATTGGAAAGGTATCAATGTGTAGAATATAGAATATTCCTTCATAGTAAATTTTGGACCAAAAAAATGTCATTTGATGCCTAAAAATTGCTCTGGAATATTTCAAAGGTTTTATTAGACCCAAATTTCTAAATTTGGACCAGCCGCCAAAATGGCCCTACAAGCTTATTCCTCCAATTTTTCCACCCAGAAAATACTAAGATGGGTGAAAAATAATATAATGATCCAACATGAATCATACCTCCCCATTTTGGGATCCCTTTTTTCCCCAAAATCTTTATTGAATGAGTTGAGGAAATGTTTCCTCTACCTTCTCCCTTGAGTACTACTTTTCTTTGCCTAGAAGTTGTCCTTTCAACCCAATGTGCCAAAGTTCATGTTGCCCCTATATTGTAGTTCTGGACCACTTCTACAAAACTTTGTCCTTTTCTAGATCTACTTGAGAATTTGATGCTAATTCCTCTATGGAAGGTAGGACCTGGTCCTCCTCTTGATCCAACATGGAAGGGTCATATATTTTGAGATTATCCACATTCGATACTGAGTAAATGTGCATGTATGCTAGTAGACTGATTTTGTAGGCATTCTCTCCCACATTTTCCAATACCTCAAAGGATCATACCCTAGAGCCTTGATCTTATTATCAAGACCCTGTAGCCTTTCCTTATTCAGCTGCAACCATACTGTGTCTCCCACTCTAAATTTCCTCTATGTTCTATGATGGTCATTCCTAGCCTTGTACTTTTCATGTGACTGCTTCAATGTCTCTTGTACTTGCAAATGGATTTTCCTGATCTTCTCAACATTTTTTTCTGCTTTTAATGCATATCTTGTGAGGTTCTCCTTCACTCGTTGTTGTCCATATACAACATATAAGGGTGAAAGTGGAAAATACCCAAAGCAAGTTTCAAAAGGTGACTTGCCAATAGAAGTGTGGACTGCTCTATTATAATAGTATTTTATATCGATCAAATTTTCATCCCAGGTCTTTGGATTCTCCTAATTGTAACCCCTCAAAAGACGCACCAAATTCCTGTTGATTACTTGTATCTTAACATATGTCTGTGGATGGAATGTTGTGGACCTCTTCAACTTAGCATCCATATTCTCCCACAATGTAGTCCAAAATGCACTAATAAATTTGGTATCCCTATCTGAAATGATGCTCCTTGGTATCCCAAAGTGCACCCAAACTTGTTCAAAGAATAATTGTTTTTCTTCCTATCCCTTGATGGTATTTTTACAAGGAATTAAAATGCACCATTTTTTGAAACTGTCAACTACCACAAATAAATAGTCATGTACCTTTTCATGTGGTTAGTAAATCTCCCACAAAATCCATGGAAATTATTTCCCAAGGTTGAGTGGGTACATATACACGATGGTACAACAAAGTATAAATCCTCTAATATATTTTGCTACATATTCTTGCATTCTGAGCCAATACACATACCTTTGTAAATTGACAATTGTCTTCCCAACACCAAAATGTCCTACAACCTTAGATGTTTGAGCCTCTTTGATAATATGTAGTTTTTCACCTTTAAGGACATAGAGCTTATCAATCTTATAGAGTAAACCATTATGGGTAAAATTTTATGTTTATGCCTCTTTGTATGCATCATGGGTAAAATATTCTATGTGCATTGAAGTTGCCAAATATGTAGTGTTGAATGTGGGTGGATATGAAAGAATTTCTGCCAACTTGTTTGTGCAACCCTTGTTATACTTGAAACCCATCCACTTGTAATTCTGGGTTTGTTGTAGCTTAATCTAGGCCTGCAAATATTGTAGTGGTTGGTGATCTATTTGGATGATGGTCTCCTTTCCCATCAGATAGTGGTTCTACTTTTTGATAGCTTGTACCAATACATATATATCATTTTTATAGGTAGGGTAGTGGATAACTACCCCATGAAATAGTTCATAATTATATTATACGAGCCTTCCTCTCTGCATCGGGACCACTCCCATGGCATACCTACTTTCATTTGTCTCCACTTCAAAATGATTCTGCAAATTTGGTAGTGCGAGAAATGGTGCTTGACCGATCTTTATTTTTAGTCCATAAAAGGCCTTGTGTTGATTCTCTCCCCACTAGAAACTCTTACCACTAGTTTTTATGGCATGGAGTGGTGTAGCTATCACTGAAAATGAAGCTACGAACTTCAACAAGTATTTTTATGCCCCCCAAAAAAATCCTAAATTCAATGAAATTTGTAGGAAATTTCCATTTCATGATGGCCTCCATCTTTGCACGATCTATCTTGAGATCCCCTCCACCGATCACATACCCAAAATACACCAAAGACTGCTAAGAAAACTCACATTTCTTGATATTGGCCAACAACTGGTAATTTTTCAGAGTCCGTAACACCTGCATAAGATCTGATATGTGCTCATCCTAGGTAGCATTACAAACTAGTATATCATCTAAATGAAAAATAAAAAATGAATCTAAATAAGGGCACAAAACATCATTCATTAATGTCATAAATGTAGCGTGCACATTGCATAAACCAAATGGCATAACCAACCACTCATGCAAACCTTTCCTTGTCTTAAAGGAAGTATTCCAGGTATCTTTTTCTTTGACTTGTACTTGGTGATATCCTGATTTCAGATCTAGGTTACTGACGTACTTGGCATGTTTCATCTGGTCCAATAGATCATTGATCCTAGGTAGAGGGTACCGATTTTTCAATGTAATCTTGTTCAATTCCCTATAATTGATACACATGCTCCAAACCCCATCCTTCTTGGGAACAATTATGATGGTGACCCACAAGGTGAGTTACTTGGTCGAATGACACCCTTCTCCAACAACTACTGCAACTTATTCTTCATTTCATTTGATCCCAGCATGGACTATCTATACAACCTAATATTGGGGAATGGGGAGGAGTCTATCAATAACTATACTTCATGCTCCATATCCCTCTTGGGTGGTATCTCTTTAGGCTCCTTGAAAACTCCTTTGTATTCCTATAGAAACTCCTCCAAATGATTTTTCTTCTCTTTAGTACACCCCTCTAAGGATTCCCTCACTCTCATTGAATCATCATTAGACTAATTTTTTCTTAAGAAAAAAAAAAAAAATTGTTACTAGAACTAATCAACTTATTGGCTTGGTTGGCACTTACCAGTGAGATATTTGAATTGCCTTTATGCACATTGATGATGTAGGAATTCCCATCCTTGATCGGTCAATATTTTTTGTGTCTTCACATGAATATTTCATCCCTCATATATATGCAAGGGATTCCAAACACTACTCCAAATACATCAAGGGGTACTACGTCTAATTCCACTTCATCAATAAAATCATCACTTATAGTAAATTTATTATTACACTATTTCATTACCTTTATCTCTACATCCTTGTTTACCTAACCCAATCGATAGGGGCTAGGATGATCGTGAACCTCAAAT
>SNQJ01S0066746.1:26910-48863 GCA_010110895.2 Picea sitchensis | reverse complement strand
ATCGACCTTCTTCACAAGGTCCATTCACATCACACATTCACATTTTTGAGTTTTCCACAGTTCTTGGCCAGTATAGTTATGTTTACAAACTGGGGGAAACAGGGTGTTACAATTCCCTCTCGGGAGTACTCTGTAATTGATAATTAATTCTAATCAAAACTCAAGGTACTAGTTGGTGGATGGGAGGTCTCATCATGAGTTGACCTATTAAGACCATGGGAATGTATTGGTATGACACTACCATCTATCTGGTCACCAAACTAGGGTAGTGTCTCTTGGTGGCATAGCCAAGCGAAAAGGAGTCTCATCACGAGCCATCCTTCTCATCTCCGTGAAATGCTTGTGGGTAGCGTTGTCACCTCTGGTCACCAAGCCAGGACAGTGTCCCCAACTCTTCCCTTGAAGCATGAAAGAAAAATACCAAAAGAAATAAAAATAAGAATAAAAGGCATGGAATGGGCTAGGAAAAAATGGCATCCATGATAAGGTGCAGCTCACCCTCTATAGAGGCACCCACAGGTAAGACCTACATTTCGATGTTATCACTACACCCTATGCCCAAACACTCCCATGTCACCTCACACACACTTACACGAACTATATTGGATCTCACCTAGGAAACACCTCGAACTTAAGGAGGATTATCCCAATAGGACATCCTGAGACCCTCTCCAAACTTAACTTGTTAAATTTCATAACGTCTTTGAGCATTTGTCTAGGTAAAGGGGGGTTTCATGCACATGTTTGGGAAGTTATGTGCTAGTTGGCACGTGTGGTAACATTCAGGTCCTTTAGAGGCCAAACGTTCTGCATTTGAGGCCTAACATTCTACCCTAGGGGACTAACGTCACCCTAGAAGGGCATGAAGTCACCCTTGGAAATTATACTAGGGTTTAATTAATTTCATTTATGTAAATATTGGATTTTTGATGTAATTTAGCCATGTCGGCCTTTTTATGACCTAATTTTAATTAAAGGTCATTAAAACTGTATAAATGGAGAGAAAAGACTCTCATTTTTTCATCATCACTCATCACACAAGTAGTGTGGTCTAAAATTTGCGCCCTTTTTTAGGGTTATTGGCTGAAATTCTAGACACATTTTCTCTTGGAGGCTAAATTTTGCAACTTGGATCATTTCTTGGTGAATTTACTTGGCATTCTAGGGTTTTATGGCTTGATTATTCTCGGTGAAGTAATTAAATATGCAATTCTTCATTTTATTTGATGGTTTATGGTAAATTTCCGTATTCATGTTAAAGATTATGAAATTGCTTGCTTGACAAACCCTAGGGGTAAAGGACTTAATTTTCTACTTCTTTACTCTTCATTTGCTAGACCTTGCTAATAATATTTTGACCTAGGTAAACTTCTAGAGCCCTAAATACTAGCACTTTAGAAGTCATTATCTAGTCAATTGTTGCTTCAAGTATCTTTTAATAGTCTAAGGAAGGGAGATTTTGCTAGAGCCTAAAATTGCTTACACTCTAGCAAGTTTATCCTTAGGGTTTGGATGTTTGAGGCCTTGAAGAGCCACACCTCCTCCATCCATCTCTTATCCTTAGGAAAATATAATCATTGTGTCATTTCTTCCAAGAGAAAATCTTCATCTATAGACTCCATTACCCTATAAAGGTACTAGTTTACCCACTATAATGATTGATTGATCAAAACAGCTCTCAAACTATATTCCTTGAAACTTTTACTAACTTCTACTAACCTTAGACTAGACTAATACATTGACTAACTTGTTTTTGTTACAAAATATTGCTACAACTGTCTAACAGCAGAAAATTTATCTTAAAAAGTGACATTAAAAGCTGATTAGACATTGCCAATTTTTCTTCTGACAAGTTGTTATCATTCTGTCAACTTAGAGCTATATTTTCTTGTCATTTTCAAGCATTTTCAAGGCATAATTATTGTGGCTATCACAAAACATTCATTGTTGTTGTAAATAATTACATCACTGCAATTTTATATCAGCTTACTTATTTTTCAGAGGTTCATGGTCTTATGAAGCACCAACATCATATGATACTTGGAAATTGCACTCTTTTTTTATATTTGTTGTCTTGTTCTAGGGAGATACACCTTATTTAAGTTTTTTCTTCATCTCTATAAGACACAAATAACCTTTGACTTGAGTGATCTGTGAGAGGGGGAGGGGACTTTCTTGTACCTTTTACCTTACCCTTCTCAAACCCTCGGATCACTGGGGACATCTCCCCTGGGGTATCGTAACATACTCCTAAATAGAAAGGGGTTTACTATTAAGGTGACAGTGATAGGTCACTCCCCATTACACCAATCTTGTATCTACCTTGGGCTTTGGGAAAGTACAGATTGTGCGATAACAATGTGAATATGTGTAATTAAATATCTACTTAATCAAGTGAGAATGCAATCAAAACACATGCATATAATTTGACACCCATGTGTTAACGGAGTTCACCAGACTCTTTTGGCTACATCTCCAGATCCGCTTGGAATATGAATCACTTTATTATCCTTCCTTTAGTAAGGGATGAAACATTTTCACAAAATGTGGCGCATGATCCATACATGGACGAAAACTCAGAGCATCCTTCCCTTATACAAAGAGAACTTAAGGCTCTCACATAAGTGACATTTATTTAGACACCAAAAGGACTAAATTCCTTTCTTTCAAGCTCTCTTGAACTCTCTCTCCAAGTTCCATAAAGGGGATCCATAAAAGGATGAAACCCAGAGCTTACATAAGGAGTTTATATAGTTTTCTTAACTCCATAATTCAAGGAGATAAGATCCACAAATTTAAGATCTAATAACAACTCAAGGACAAAAATGAAAAATAATCTCAGACCAACCTATGGGACTCTTAACCTCCCCTTGATACTAGGAAACTATTTGGGATATAATGAAGAAGAATCTCAAACCAACTCATGAGACTCTTAACCTCCCCTTGAAACTAGGAAACCAATTTGTGAGGTGGATTCTCACACAAAACTAAATTCCCTTTTTACAAATTAAATGAAAAATACATGGGAAATTTCCACTCACTTAAAGTATTAATCATTTTTCCAATTTGAATGAATAATACATGAGCTTCTCATACTCATATAAAATCATTTTTACAATTTAAATGAAATGTTAATCATTCTTTGTCACCTACCATTAATCAACATTTCAATGATCTTATCTATGGTGTGAAAAGAAATAATTCCCTATGTGGAGATCCTCATGGATCAACAAATTATCACTAGTAGAGATATGTACATGGAACAATCAGGAGTTTTTTAGGATTGCAAAGGGATATTTGTTTGCAAACTCAGGGAATCATTGCATGGCCTAAGGTAACCAAGAAATGGTACAAGATGTTTGATTCCTTCATGGTGAGCCAAATTTTATTAATATGTGAGTATGATCATTGTGTTTATTTCATATTCATTATATTTGTGTTATGTTGTTGATATGCTTGTTGCAAGAAAAGCATAGTTGAGGTCAGCAGGTTAAAGGCTCAGTTGATCAAGATGTTTCAAATGAAGGATCCAAGAGAAGAAAAACAAATTTTGGGCATAGAAGTATGCAGAGATGGGAAAAATGGTAATATATAGTTGTAATAAGTCTATGGAGAAGATATCAATGAGGTTCAGTATGAACATTGTGAAACCGGTAAATATCCCTTTAGCTTTCCATTATAAGCTTTCTTCAATTTTATGTACTAGTAGTAAGGAATAAAAAAAGTATATGTCACATGTACCTTATGCAAATGCAGTAGGAAGGTTGATGTTTGTGATGGAATGTTCAATTGTTTTACATGCAATTGGTGTTGTCAATGGACACATGGAAAAACTAGGTAAAGAGCATGGAAATGAGCGCTTCAGTATCTTAGAGGCATAAGTATCACCTACATTGGATGCAATGATTTTTTATATGGTTATCATAATTCAGGAGATTTGGACAAGAGGAGATATACCTCAGATTCATATTATTTATGGATGTGGACTGGTCCATACTGGAGCAAACTGTGCAAACATATTCATGTAACCAATATTGTTAGAGAAGTTGTGGTGGTGTTTGGATTCCATGGGCTTGCAGGAAAGATGATGATTGATTTTTTGGGAAAGGTATAAGGAAAATTATTTTCAAGGTGGATATTGTTGGGTAGTGACAACACATACCCTGACAATTACAATTTGAAGGACTCTCAAGCATTTGGATTTCCATTGCTTTGAAAATGCTTGAGATATTTCCTATTTAAATATAGAATCTCGTGAAGAGCTTCTTGAGACTTGAAAACTCATTTCTCCATTTGGATAAGAAATAAATAGATATCATTGCCCCCTTATTCATCTTTGTTGTGTGATTTCTTATTCTCCTTGTTTCTCTTTTCATTAACTACAATTTTGGAGACCCAATCCCAACAAAGGATAGGATAGGGTGTATTTCCTTTAATCTTGAAATTATAAGTTATAAAAAACTTTTGGATTTTCTCTATCTTTCTCCATGATTCTCTAGAGATGTTGTAACCCCAAACTTTGTAAACATATATGATAACAAGAGTGATGAGAGTTTGTAAGAGGAGTTTATTCATATCTCATAGCCAAACATCCACTCATTTACAATTGTTTCTAAGTCCATAATAAGATTTCCACCCTTCATTTATCCTTTTCTCAATGCTTTAGTTTCAATTAGGCTTGTGATGAAGGTCAATTTCAAGATATTTGCATGAAGTCACTTCCTCCAAGTTGTTTTCATACACAAAATTAGTATAAGTGATATTTTAGAATACTATTATCATAAACTTGATTTTATTAGTGTTAATAGTCATATCCATATTAGAGCATAAATACATGAGAACGTTTAGTTTTTGGTCGAGATCATAGGGAATCCTCGCCATGAGAGAAACATCGTCACCGTAAAGAGGAAGGATGATGACTATACCATATAGAGTCACACCAACACAACCTATGTCTTTGAAAAAACCCTCTAACTTGTCAATGTATATGCCAAAAAGGGTAGGGGACAAGGGACAACCTTGCATAACTCATATATTACAATTAATTTATTTCGACCATCCCTTAGTGTTCCTAAACTTAGCAATATTATTCTTGTACAACCTTATTGCAGTAGCTCTCAACTTGAAATGAACTTTTAACTCTGCTAATCTATTCCAAAGATTATCCCTAGGCATTGTGTCAAAAGTTTTTCTAAAGTCAACAAAGAAATATAGGAGATTGGATTTATTATTGTGACACTCATCTACAATGGTCCTAAGTGTAACAAGGTGGTCCACACTTGAATGATAGATCCTAAATTTGTGCAAGATACCAGATATAATAAATATGCAGAATAGAAATAAAATGCTAGAAATGGCAGAATAACAGTAATATAACTAGCATAATCTCCACAATAACATAGAAATGATATAAGAACAACAACAGAAATAGCACTTTGATTCATAAATCAATGTTCACGGGCCTCTTCGAGGGGTCAACCTCCAGTCGAGTAGCACTCTGTTACAATAATCTCCAAGCTAGGGTTTTTATACCCTCGACCTTTATTTATACTAAATATGTCTATCAAGAGAAGCATCTAGAGGAAGATCCTTCTAGAAGCGGAAGCTTCTATTAGGTCTTCATACATCCGCCTTATTCTATTTTATTGAAAGGCCTTATTAATATTGACCTTGATTACATCTGAATTTATTGATCTACCTATGTGCAAGTTAGGACCCTAACATGTCCGCCCCCTTAAAAACAACTCTTTTTCCGTGACTTTCTAGCCATAAGTTGATCTTCTTTTCCAAAAAAATAAGTGGAATGAGTTTTTGAGTCCATGGTTTAGGGAAACAACTTTTTATTAGACATTCATGATATCACATGTATTTTATGTTTACATTTAAGGTGAATTTTACAATATAGTATTGAAAATATAGTATAGTATTCATTCCAATATTTGTACATTTTATATGAGGTGAGCTTAATTTTAAATTGTATAAAAAAACAAAAAAATATAAAATATATAAATAACTCATTGATTTAAAATCTTTTAAACATTAACCTTTACCTTTTGTTGGCCCTTGACCAAGTTTTGAGGAACACTTGGTCATATTTGACCATTTTTGGGACTTCGACAACCTATCGAAGATGGAGCACCAGACGAAGCAGAGATCATGGGATCTCGGCCCACTTTTGGGCCCCTTTTTGGGTTTTGGGACAATGTAATGGGAAAGGTATGTCGGCCCATGGGTTTACCCACGCTTAGGCCCACTTTTTTATGTATAAATAGATGTCTAGGCGAAGTAAGTAGAGGACGGTAGCCTATCTATGTGATGTAAGCTAAGTGCTAGTAGTTCTTTGTGCATGACTGTAGAAGGGTTACAGAGCTAAGTGCAAGTTATTATAGAGATTATAGAAGTCTTTGTGCTACAATGTAGGAAGAAGGATCTAGCGAGCTGCACATATGTTTTGTCCTGTGCGCAAAAGGGTTTTTGGTGATTATGTGTTGTAACCGATTGAAGACATTAATAAAGAAGAAGAGTTGGTGGATGTAGCCCCACGGTGGGGGTGAACCACGTACATGTTGTGTTGATCTTATTTGTGTGATGTATCGATGTGTTTCTATGTGATAAATGTTAGATAGATCTGATGTTGCTTTGTGCCTAATCATGTGAATGAATGCTAGATCTGACCTATGTGGATGTGCTTAGTGCTTGAACCTGCTAGATATAATGTGTTCCTTTTAGGTTAAGTGTTATTAGATGATGTATCTAGTTGCATATTGTGATACTCTGTATTTAGGGTACGTCTTCCCTGCTACTAAGAACTGAATATTGATGAAGATTAACTGCTAAGTGCTCTGTTAAGTGTTAGAATCACAGATCTATGTCCCAGCTAAGGTTGCAGATATTTGAGTCTTGCAACCACTCCTCCCTCTACCTCGGGTGAGACTTCATATGCTTCGCAGGTGTTGCCGAAAGGGCCAATAGTTAGGGTTTTGCTGGTGCGTTGTTGTAGTGTTGAACCCTAGGTCTACCCTTGTGCCAACAAATGGTTCTGTTGTTGGGACCTGAAACTGTGATTTCTGAGAACTAAGAAAGAAGAAGCTTTGTGCAAATATTTGTCCTGAAACTTTGGAAGCGTTGTGCGTGGACCTGTGCCCTAGTGCATAGTAATCCACTTGATCTGAAAAGCTCTGTGCTAAATAAGGAAGGACAAATCTGAAGAAAAGAAGTCAGATATGAACGCTTTGTGCTCTAAGAAAGGTTAAAGTGGAAGTTTCTGAAGAAAAGAGGTCAGATCTACAGAAATAGGTAAGATCTATAAGCTCTGTGCTTTGATAGAGGTAAGAACAGCTAAATTTTTTTAGATCTAGAAGCTTTATGCTCTGTAAAAGTAAGATAAGTGAAAATTTTTGTTTCGAAAATATGGATCTAGGTATGCTTGATAGAGTCTGTCCTAGCTTTAAAACTAGGGAATTGTTATATGAAATAAGGTTTGATATGAATAGATCTGGTAAGAATAATGATAAATATGATACCTATGCATAGAAAGAATGTTTGGACTAACCAATGGATGTAGGATCCTAGAAATAATTTTTTTCAAGCTATCTACCATGATCCTAGTGCGCAGTACAGAAGAGGTTGGGGATCATTTACAAGAAAGAGAGGATTAACCCTATGTTACAGTTGCAGAAAACCAGGCCATCTAGCTAAGGAATGCTCGGGTGGAAGACCTAGTTGTCTATGTTGCAAATCTTTGGACCATGAAGTGTTGGATTTCCCTAGAATGATTGCTAATCTTGAAAGAATGAATCTGAATGAAGAAAATCCTAAGACAGCTCTAGAAATAGTCGAATCACAGAAAGAATCCAAGAAAGTATTACTATAGATGAAAGAGACCCTAAATGACCACCGACATTTTAGGTTATCATAGATCTTTAAAGAAAAAGAATGCATCGAAGCAAGAATAGGAGATTTCGACATTGACTATGTTCTTGATGAAGAAACACCAATGAACATCATGCCAGAGAGAACTTGGGAAGCTATAGGAAGACCTCCTATGATCCCTTCACTAAGAGGAATAAGACTCTTTAGAGGAAAGTTGGTGACCCTATGTGGAAAGCTCACTCAGATATCTATGAATGCTAATGGAACTTTGACAGAAGAAGATTTTGATATTATCAAGTTTATTGAGGACAGTGCCCAGTTTACTATGTTACTAGGAAAACCTTGGATTAAGAGAGATCAAGCCAGAAAGAAAGAAGAAGAAAATTTTTTAGAATAGCAGAGACAAGAGTTAACATATTTCATGACCAGAAGGATTGCGCAGTTGATTGAAGAACAGGAGAACAGATCAAAGCCACTTATCATTAGAGGCCCAGATATCAAAGCTGAAAGAATGTCAGAAGGATCACAGAAAATCGAAGCACATGTCCCAGAAAAACAAGAATTATTACCCCTGGGTCTTAGGAGAGAATCTCAACAACACGAAGTACCTATGTTCAAGGAAAATAAGAATCAAAATGGGAAGAGAATCCCCGAGATGAAGCTCCCTGGAAAAAAGGCTAGGAAACTAAGTAAAAGGAGAGCTAAGATTGAAAGACTACAAAATATTTTAGAGGGAACCTCGCAGAACGGGAAACTTGCAGAAATTGAACTTCGCCGAGATATCAGACCAACGACATAGGCCACTTCACCGAGGCAAAGAAATATATCCGTTGGAAGCTAATATAACCATTTGACTGCCACTCCAAACGAGTCGAAAATCATTGATGGTTCACAACTAGACCATCAAAGCTCACCATAACAGATAGAACATGAGTTAATGGCACCTCATACCCGTTGCAAGCATACTGTTGCTAACTTTCTTACTTAGTCCGTCGCACCACACATCGAGAATACCTTTTGCTAACTAAGAACTTGAGCCCACAGCCTGAGATTATTTTGCACTGTGATCATTGCCTTGTTCCTATACCCTCCACTGCAGTTTCTGAATCCAGTTCACACCCGATCTAATCGACCCTGAGCTTGTATGTCGGATGAGCTCAGTGCAGTAGAGAAAGTAGTCGAAGAAGTTCTGATTGACTTAATTACTAAGAGAGTCATGTCTACAGGTGTGCAAGCATCATCAATAGGAGGAGTCCAAGCTTCTCCCTCAACTACTCGTGGAGCAGGACCTTCCAGAACCACGATAGAGACAAGAACAAAGCACATAGACGACATTGTGAATGCCAAGATTATTCCATGCATTCTATCATCTTACATACCACCTCTGAGTGGTGAGATTAACCGTGACAGTGTACCCAGAGACTTCGAGTATAATTTGATCATTGCGTACCTTTCGAAAGGGGTGCATGCAATTCAAGCTGATCAAGACAAGCTCGCAACATTGAAGTTTAGTGACTTCAACCTCGACGACAAGAAAGTCTACAGTATGCTTGCCCCACACAAGTATCTAATGAAGATGAAGGGAAAGAACTCAAAGATTGTCCCGCAGTCTTGGACCCAGAACCTCGCGCAGTCTACATTATTGAATGTTATGAAGATCTCGCACTTTGGCAGACACGAGGAGGTGAATGTGTGCGTAAATTTTCTTCTATATTTCTATCACGAAGGATACCTATGGCTAAATCGACACATCACTGTGGATCCAACCTTGATCAATCAGATCATAGGCCTTAGCATGCAAGGCCCTGACCCACGGGAGTTCTACCATGGAAATGCCTCCGACCGAGCATTAGCATAGAGAATTAAGGAAACATATGGCGATGTCGAGAAGAGCACGTGAGGCTATAAGGTAAACTCTATCTAGAGTGGCGTAGTGCATCTTTCCTGTCAGCTGATCGCAGACAAGTCAGTTCATAAGAATAGACCAACTCAAGTGACTGGATTCGTGGTCGACCTCGCAGGGAAGTGCACAGAGGGATTACAGATGAACTGGGTGCAGTACCTTGCCAATCAACTAGAGATTGATTGCAGAGAAGCTCAAGACCAAGGGTATGACTTCCACTTTATTTGGCTTCTCATACTGATCAATTTCATTGCCTGGGAGCTACCAGAAGGCGACACTTTACCAGATATAGAAACCTTTGAACCACTGGCCGCGAAGTTTTGTACGTTCTGGTACTCCAGGGACATGAGAAAACAGTGGTAGTGCAATGTCGTCTTCCACGCCTACTACAACCAATTGAAGATCGCAATCCAATCTACACCGCACATCACCCCGAACACACTTTACAGGTTTAGACCCTTGATGAAGTTCAGAGTGGACCGCCACTTCACCTACATTACAGGGCACACTGATGAGCATAAACAACAGCTCCAGTCATATTACAAATTGACAGAAGATGACTTGGAGGAGATTACCAAGGAATGGTCGGCAGACCTCCTTGTTCCAATGGACCTCGCAGAGATGTCCGATGTGGATAGCCATGAAACTATGCTGGACACACCTGGACCAAGTAAAACGAAGAAAAATGATGAAGTGCATGATGTCCATAGCACAACGGTGGAGACATCTTCGACCTCACCTGAGCAGGGAGATGATGGTGGAGAACTAGGTGGCAAACTAGGTGGCACGGAAGTCAAGAAAAACAAAGGCAAAGTTACTCTGCCTAGAGACGAAGAGGATCCAACTAAGAAAAGGAAGGTTACCCTACCAAAGCCTTCATCCTGAAAGAAATCCAGAGCCACCAGGGATACGTTTAAGACTACCCTCACCTCAGACGACTTCGACTTCTTAGTCACTACGTTGAATGATTCTTCATTGGAGATTGTGGAAAAGCAAGAAGTGAAGCAGGAGGAGGTATTCAGCCAAATCAAGGGTGAACTTCAAGAAGTGCAGAAGGCACTACAATCCAGCCACGCAATTTCTATTGCACCCTTGACAAGTGGAACAGAATAACCAGGAGATGAGCCAGCCCAACAGCACCAAATCGCCAATAAAGTTGAAGCTCGCCTTCGACGAGCTCAGGAACAGACAGCGCAAGCTACCCAATATTTGGCGCAGGCACAGAAAGATATGTTAGAACAATGCAGTAATGCAGAACAAGAAAAACTAGCTCTTCAAGCAAAGTGGGAGGAAGAGAAAGCAGCGCTACAGCAAGACAGGTAATAGTTTCTCGCAGAGCAACTCGAAGTACAGGAACGTGTTCACAGAGCACTTCGCTCTATGACAATCATCGAAGTCCATATAGAAGAATGAGTTCTGTTGTGGGTGGGAAATCCCTCCTACGGACTAGCACTAAGGGTTTTATCATGCATGTAGAAATGACCTAAAGATTCTTACTTTTTACCATCATCCCATGCCTAAACCCCATTACTCATATGTAAATACAAGGCTCAAGATATTAAGTTGACGTACCTTATTTTTCATGTTTGATGTCGATCCCTTTTCGCGCTTGGTTGCTCTTTGAATGCAACTCTCCTCCCAATGTTGACCTGCGTTCACTAAAGACAAACAAAGAACTCCACATGCATTTGATCTATGAACTAATGGGTTAGAGATTTAATCAATCACACAATCAATATTCCAATAATGTCAATCTCATATGGCGAGACTGGAAAATAAATTCTTTTATTAACTTCACAATGATACCTTACAATGATAAAGTCGGCTATTGCTCCTCAATCCTGGTCCTGGGCTCTTCTTCCACTGTCTTCCAACTGCTTTTCTCTATACTTCTCTTTGCACAAGGATGGTTAAAGGTTGGGACAAAGGGAATGCTCAATCGGGTATAGTTTCTTTACTATGATTCTCCTCCTTTCAAATCGGACCCCTAACCCTTCTTTTATAAACTAGAAGAAGCTAGGTGTTTGGTCGAGTGACCGCCCATGCATGGCCGAAAGGTTTAGTTAACTTACCCAAAGCTGTGTGTTATGTCAGCAAATTTCATTTTTCTATGCTTTTGTAGGTACACGCGGGTTGTCTTGGGTCAGATAGCATGTGCACGCGTTCAGTAATGGAGCAGGGCGTGTGGGTCCTTATAAAAGGGGTTTTTAAGAAGAGTTGTTCAGCAGTGTTTTGGAAAATAAGGAATCTGAGATGTCATGATGCCAGGTAAGCATGTCTACTGCAAATTAGGGTTATAACTAGTTCCACAGCAGGTGGCACAACTGGAAGGAGTGATCCAACAACTTCAGCAACACATCGCAGACCTAGAACTTTGCACTGTGCCTAAGACACCTCAAGAAATAAGAGATCTAAGAGAGGCCACTGCCTGAAGCGCAATTGACCAACTAAAAGCCTTTGCCTTGGAATACAAGCAGTTGAGCTCCAAAAGCGCCCAGACGTA
Source organism: Picea sitchensis (assembly GCA_010110895.2). Taxonomy (NCBI): domain Eukaryota; kingdom Viridiplantae; phylum Streptophyta; class Pinopsida; order Pinales; family Pinaceae; genus Picea; species Picea sitchensis. The sequence goes on along the minus strand of SNQJ01S0066746.1, from coordinate 36,585 downwards.
TGAAAAACTCATGGAAAATCCAGAATTACAGGCGTTAGAGTCGTAGCTCCAACATGCACAGTAGCAGGCAGACACATTACAAGTGGAATTAAAGGCCTTTTCACCAGTTGAGAGAATGAAGAGGTTTCCATAGAAATGCACGACCCAACAACAAGTACGCACACTCTAGAGTAAAGTAATGGAAGTCTCTCAACAATTTCAACCAATGCAAGAAAAGGCATGCCAATTATTCACTGAACTTGAAAGCCAAGGAGTAGAACTTGAACAGGTTGTGAGTATAGCAAAACAACGCCTCGAAGGACCAGTCAATGATGCACTTATTCAGGAGTTCACTAAGCAAGAAGCAGTAGCATTGCAGCAAATCAAAGCAGCTCGAGCCAAGCTAGAGGCATTCGAAGAGGAATTGCTCGGACCATAGTGACTCGGGACGAGTCACAGGTGAGTGTTGGGGGCCTGTTGGCCCATGACCAAGTTTTGAGGAACACTTGGTCATATTTGACCGTTTTTGGGACTTCGACAGTCTGTCGAAGATGGAGCGCCAGACGAAGCAGATATCATGGGATCTCGGCCCACTTTCGGGCCCCTTTTTGGGTTTTGGGACAATGTAATGGGAAAGGGATGTCATCTAATGGGTTTACCCACGCTTAGGACCACTTTTGTATGTATAAATAGATGTCTAGGCGAAGTAAGTAGAGGAAAGTAGCCTATCTATGTGATGTAATATAAGTGCTAGTAGTGCTCTGTGCATGACTGTAGAAGAGTTACAGAGCTAAGTGCAGGTTATTATAGAGATTATAGAAGGCTTTGTGCTACAACGCAGGAAGAAGGATCTAGCGAGTTGCACAGATCTTATGTCCTATGCGTAGAAGGGTTTTTTGTGACTGTGTGTTGTAACCGATTGAAGACATTAATAAAAAAGAAGAGTTGGTGGACGTAGCCCCAGGGTGGGGGTGAACCACGTACATGTTGTGTTGCTCTTCTTTGTGCGATGTATCGATGTGTTTCTATGTGATGAATGTTAGATAGATCTGATGTTAGTTTGTGCCTAATCATGTGAATAAATGTTAGATATTACCTATGTGGATGTGCTTAGTACTTGAACCTGCTAGATCTAATGTGTTCCTTTTATGTTAAGTGTTATTAGATAATGGATCTGGTTGCATACTGCGATACTCTGTAATTAGGGTACATCTGCAATGTTACTAAGAACTGAATATTGATGAAGATTAACTGCTAAGTTCTCTATTGAGTGTTAGAATCACATATCTGTGTCCCAGCTAAGGCTGCATACATCTGAGTCCTGCAACCACCCCTACCTCTACATTGGGTGAGACTTCATCTGCTTCGCAGGTGTTGCTGAAAGGGCCGGTAGTTAGGGTTTTGTTGGTGCACAGTTGTAGCATTGAACCCTGGGTCTGCCCTTGTGCCAACATCTTTCAATTATATATTTAATAATTTTAAAATAAAGATAATGTTATATAAATCTACTGCAAATTACTCTCTTAACATGATCTTATAAAAAATAATCATCATGAATATATTCTCTTGATTATAGTATTTTTATCTTGGACATGATCTTATAAAAAACAAGGGAAATAGCTACAAAGTAGCTAGTCCCTGCCTAGTTCATATCTCGATCTAGAATAGCCTAGTTTGTAACCTAGCTTAGAATATCAACCTAGTGGTGGGTTGACATGAAAATTGTTGCGTAAAGGTGCAAACTGTCTCTGGCCAAGAGATTGCTAATACGAGAGGCATGAATAGAAGTGAACTTGGGGTGATTATTGGAGTTGACGAGTTGGATGGCATGGATTGTTTTCATCCATACCATCATCTCACTCTTCTGAAATTTGGTCTTATAGAACTTTGATTTCTTTGACCCCTTTAGAAGGTACATAAATGGTTGACTCGAAAATATTTTGTTTGGTCTCTCAACCCTAAGCATGATGCAACTGACATGTTGAGGAGTTAAAATGCAAGAAAAACATTTTTTTGTTGTCCTATCAATCATAATTATATGTAATGTTGCACTGACATGTTGAGGAGTTAAAATGAAAGAAAAACATTTTTTTGTTGTGCTATCAGTCACAATTATATGTAATGTTGCACTGGAAGGATGGTGAAATGGAACCCCTTAAAGAGTTGTTCTTCATACCTAGCTATTGTTCTAGTGACTAGAATTATGTACAATGTAGTGGAAGAATGATAAAATGGAAACCCTTAGAGTTTTTCTTCATAACCTAGCTATGTAGTTATTAGTTAAGTATGCCCACAAGTTGCAATTCTTATAAATATGTAACCAATCCATGTCGCTTGTTAGAGTTAAGGCCTAGTCCATTCCACGTGATGATATTTCTAGATTGTGGATTATCGCTATTATTTCATCAAATGATGGTTAGCTTTCAAGCTTATGTTATTTTCATGCTTTTAGCCATTAATTTAAAAATAAAAATTAAATCCTTATAATGTGGCCTACACTTCTTTTAGTCTCCACTATTCAAGTGTTTGAGGATTAAGTTATGCCTATTGTTTGCATACACTGGTCGTCATCTGTATTTTATAGATTCTGTTTTGAAGTGTACATGCACCACTTGTGATAAACATATATAAATAATGTATCCATGCCAAGTGAGGAATGTGAAGGTGTTTGGAGAGTGACAAGTCAATTTTTTATTCACAAAGATATTAGATATTATGCACACTAGAGGTGCTCTAGATTGTAGTGTATAAAATCATTGTAATGTCAGTTGTAAGATATGATGTAGAGACTCTTTAGCTTATATTTTTTAGAATAAGATCACCCACTTTAGAATAAGATCACCCACTTTGTTCTAGAACAAGATCACCCACTTTATTGAAAAATGGCACCCAACTAGACAAAACTTAATTAACTAAATTTGTAGAGTTTAACTAAATTGATGAATCCCGATTTGGATTTGAAAAGTCGATGAAAAAATGACACCAACTCGATTCTCCGTCAAATAATTCTGAAACTCCTCACCACAGAAATCTAAAACAGTAAATTGATATTTCAAAATTTTGCATTAATTTTAAGGTTATAGTTTAACTACTTAATTTTAAGGTTATATTTTAGCCACTTGTTCCGTAATGAGATTTTTTTTGGAATAAAAGATTAATTTTACCATGATTTAATTATTTAATTTAATATAAATATTTTTTTTTAAATAAATATAATATTCTGTTTTTATCATTTTATGATACTCAATATATTTTCTTGATTAAAAATTAGAATTTAAAAAAATATTTAATTTAATACAAATGTTTTTTAAAAAATAAATAAAATATTTTATATGTCTGTATTTTATAGATTCTGTTTTGAAGTGTAAATGCACCACTTGTGATAAACATATATAAATAATGTATCCATGCCAAGTGAGGAATGTGAAGGTGGTTGGAGAGTGACAAGTCAATTTTGCCGATAAGGCGGTGTCAAAGTTTTATTTTTTATTCACAAAGATATTAGATATTATGGACACTAGAGGTGCTCTAGATTGTAGTGTATAAAATCATTGTAATGTCAGCTGTAAGATATGATGTAGAGACTCTTTAGCCTATATTTTCTAGAATAAGATCACCCACTTTAGAATAAGATCACCCACATTATTCTAGAACAAGATCACCCACTTTATTGAAAAATGGCACCCAAATAGACAAGACTTAATTAACTAAATTTGTAGAGTTTAACTAAATTGATATTTCAAGATTTTGCATTAATTTTAAGGTTATAGTTTAACTACTTAATTTTAAGGTTATATTTTAGCCACTTATTCCGTAATGAGATTTTTTTTGGAATAAAAGATTAATTTTACCATGATTTAATTATTTAATTTAATATAAATATATTTTTTTTAAATAAATACAATATTTTCTTTTTATCATTGTATGATACTCATTTTATTTTCATTTTCTTGATTAAAAATTAGAATTTAAAAAAATATTTAATTTAATACAATTTTTTTTTTAAATAAATAAAATATTCTATTTTAATAATTGTATGATACTTATTTAAAAAACCAAAAACAAAATATTTTGCATAAATAAAGATGTTAATGTCTCTCATAGTTTTAGGTTTAAACTCACTTATCAAATTCTTGTAATAGTTATAACCTAAAAGCATTTGCACCACTGATTTAAGATTGAGAGATTTAAAGTATTAATAATAACATTTCATCCACTATTTTAAGTAAAGTGTATGGAGCTGCGAAACACTTGTTTTTAAATGAACAGAAATATAATATTATTAATAGTTTTTTTTAACAAACTGAAATCTATTATCATCCATAATATAGTTTTGTTTGTTAATAGTTTTTTTTTTTAACGAAAAGAAGGGTTGTCAATAGAGCATGTATAAAAGATATGGCATAATTAGCATCCAACCTCCAATACATTTTATGAAACCTAAAGGTGCATAAAAGATACTGCCAGCTTTTACATTTTCACATCGTCCTTCAGTTCCGATTGGCCACATCGTCCTTCAGTTCAGACTGGCCACAATAGTAGTGATTGATTTTATAATCTTGTCCATTGTAATTTACATATTTCTTATCAAACGAGGGACTGAGCTACCGCAAACACTATCTACAAATTTGAACCATTCTAAATTCATGAGAGAGTGAAAAAATATATTTCCACAAGAAGTAAAAACCACAGAAAACTTTGAGAGTAACACATTACCAATTAACAATATTATTGTACCAATTGACAATATTATCGAAAGTTTGTGAGAATTTCTCTGCCACCTCTCTGTACTAATAAGTGAGGAGTGATGAGTTGATAAAGAGGAGAGAAGGAGTTGAGGGTGTTCAACTACTTTTCCATTGCTTGTCACGAACAGAGTGTGAGAGAGACTGCAGTGTGTATCCTTTTCAGGAGAAGAAGTAACCCGTATCAGGGAATTAATCATATAGTAAAGAGGATTTTTTACTATCTGAGATTGTATATGGTGAAATGATGTTTCAAATGGTAATTTTTATAGGTTCAAATAAATTCAGGGGTAGAAGGGTTTTTAGTAAAAGAAAATAATTAAAAAAACTAAAATAAAAATAAATATTCTCCACAATGTCTATGGATTCCACCACCTTCTAAATAGTTTTCCACTCATCCATAAAGAGGGGCACGCGTCCATAAACATGAAATAAAGTGATCCACGTGTGTCTGAATGAAAGAGGGTGCACATTAGTGAACAGAGAAGAAAACAAAAAAGACGAGGGCGCACATCAGTGAACAAAGAAGAAAACAAAAAAGACGTGCTAATTGAGCTCTACGCAAGTACACTGTTCGGTTGGGGAAAACGAAAATAACCAAATCCAGACACAAAACAAGTTCCAGAGATCCACTCCTTCAGCTATTATACACTCAGGCGTTGCACTATGTATTATGCCAAATATAGTAGCCGAGAAGATGAGCATGGAGTACATGCCCGCAATGCATCAATGCAAATGGATAGTTCTAAGATCAACACAGTTGGGACGAATACAGTGGCTAGAAGAAAAAGAATGGTGGGTCGTCCAGACGACTGACTACGAGGGAAGTTACTTCTCTCACTCGTCAAAATTAGTGGGTTGTACAGAACAAAATTAGGGGAATTTACCACATTATTGTAGCGGAGTTTATATATATGGAAGTCACGCTACTCCCCTAGTGAGGCATCCAGTTGGAAGCCTATTTATACCCAGCACAGAGGGAAATCTCGGTGACTTCTACAACCAAGTCTATTCGGAGGGGCTTCCCAAGCTCAAGGTTTCGAACGTGAAGAGCTTGCTTAAGAAATCTCGGTGGGGGAGGAAGGATACATTGGGTAGGGTTTAGGGTTTTTATCGATAACAATGTGATAGAGGTGCTCATGGTAGGTATCAGATCAACAAATATCCATTGCATAAACCCTTGACTAACTAGCTACCTAAATGGGATTAGCCGGCTTTACATCAAAATCCGTGAAAATGGCGTCGCCTTCTAATAGGTAAACATGCGGAAAACAATTCTCAAAAACGCCCAAGAAATACTGAAAGAAGACCAAGATTTACACACTGAAACACTTGCTCCCCGGTCACAAGTTCAAATCACCTGCGGCTCATTCTATATCGAAGGAAGAAACTGTTGAAAAAGTGAAGAAACAACTGGAGAATTGCTACCTATTAGCAAGCATCAAATATACAAACCTGGCCACGAAACAACTTCAGGAACTTACAAAATCCCTTCTAGATGTTAAATATAATGTAACCTCAAGAGTCTGACTGTACACTGCCAGCTGTACTGGACAGCTGTACTTTCTATTCTTGATTTGCTTGAGCCTATTTAGCTCAGCTATTTCCCATTGCATTGTAACTTCTTCTGAACCTCTTCATACATTTGAATATACTGTTTTCTGTTCTATTCTTTCTCTCTGCATTTCTTGTTTCACAATTTATCATGGTATCAGAACTTCAGTAGTAAGCCTCTTCACACAGGCTGGAGAGCCACACGATCCTCACAGCGTAGAGCTTACACGGATCTCAAGAAGCAATTGACACAGTCTTTTTCACAAGGATTGGAGAGTTGTTCGTCATACTCTCGAAATATCCTCGCAGGAAAATTCCACGAGGAAGCAGACCGTCATATGCTCAAAGATCATCATAAGAAGCTTGCAGAGGAAGCAGAGCGTACAATGCTCGGAAGATCGAGGAAGAAGAGATCGAGAAAGAAGAAACTTTAAAGATTCTTGTAATATTTTCAAGAATCGTCAAAGATTGACGAAGAAGAGCTGCAGGAGGCGAGAACTCTTGAAGAATTCGAAGAATTCGCTCAAAATCGTTAAAGATTGTTGCAGAAGGCAGCATCGTTTAAAGTTTTTTGAAATTCGCTTAAATCTGTCAAAGATTACAGCAAAGGACAAAGAACTCGTGAAATTCTTTCAAATCTTTGAAAGATTCATGAATCTTTCTTCTACAGGAGTAAAGAACGCGTCTCTGGTGCAAAGAACCGCCATTAAAGCCGTAAGATTCATCCTGCAAATGCATCCGAAGAAGGAAACTAGTTTAGAAGGGACGAGGAGAGCGCGGAAAAGGAGAAAGAAATGCAGTCATTAGATCTTGCGCAGAGGACCGACAGTCGTTAGATCAGCGAGAAGGTGCACGAGGTTTAATCCTCTCGAGCGCACATGAGGAATTCTGACTTGTGAAGTCACGAAATCCCGACGTCATCTGGACCGTCCATCAAGAGACACGTTGCGAGATCTCGACATTTCGCTAACTCGCAAGGTGTAAAGGTCAGAAGACAAGTTGTGAGAATTCACGAATCGTGAAATCACGAGTCATTCTGGACCGTTGGATTGAGAAAGATCGTGAGCCGTCCATCTTATCCCATTGCAAAATCAGGAATCGTGAGTTGGACGAACAAAGGTTATTTGCACTCCAAAACTCTGATATGCGAAATCCCGAAAGGATTGTGAGCCATCCATCTCAGAGGACAGGTGGCGGCAAATCCAAGCCATCACTCCATCGCCATTTCATAGTTTGGGATATCAGAGGTCTCGTTGACAAAAGACACTCCACAACGAAAGTCGTGAAATCACGATTCATGAAATAGCGATAAGATCACAGCCGTCCGTTTGTTTGGACACGTGGCGGACATCAAGGAAACCGTCGGCGTTTCGGCAATCGGGGTCCTAAGTCGTCAGAGAAATTTGGAGTCGCAAGTCGCAAAATCGCGAAACGACGAGGACCGTCCATCTTTCAGGGATGTGTGGCATAAATCCAAGGACCCAGCAAAGTCCCGAGAAAGGTAAGGGCCATCGGCACATTGGTATTTGGAAAATCACGAATACTGAGGACGAGAAACCCGAGCATTTCGGATCTGCGAAGTCTGAAATCCCAACAGGAGGAAAGCACGAAGGAGATTTGAGTCGTCCATCTGTTGGGACGCATGGCAGGAATCGATTCCATCGGTATTACGGGATTTGGAAAATCGGAAATCCTAAAGACGAGAAGTCTGGAACAGATCAAATCGCGAAATCGCGAGGAGAAATCAGGACCGTCCAAAATAGGAGGACGCGTGGTAGAGATCGAAGGAATCGGGAAAGTCCCGAAAGGACAGCGCCATCGGTAAATCGGAGATCGGGGAATCGAGGAGTCAAAAGAACTCGTCAACAGGGTTCACGAAGTCCTGATTCGCGATATCCTGACAAGATCTGGACCGTCAGATCATAGCAAGATCTGGACCGTTGAATTGTCCAAAGGCAAATTTTCGCATTTCGACGATTTGAAAGACAAAGAACCAGAAAAGCCCGTAGCGCTTTAAAACAAGGCGCGTGATCACATTGCACCGTGACAGAGGCAAACTCAAGGCCGATAAGATTTTTTCGGCCATCGGCAAATCGGCGTTTCGGCGATCGAAGGAAATTTTTTCCTCTGTTTTTTCTGCAATTTTTTTTTTATGGCGTCGTCTAGCAATTTAGGACCAACTCAAGGTCTGATTCTTCTGGGAAAGAATTACGAGTTTTGGTCTATTCGAATGAGGTCGTTCTTGCAAGCACAAGAGTGTTGGGAGCCAGTGGATCTTGGATATGTGGAGCCAGATCCAGTAGCCCTTGTTGCCATGACAAATCCACAGTGAATTGCTCAGGCAACACTGAGGACCAAAGAAAACAAAGCTAAGTTTTGGATTCAAAATTTTGTGGATGACTCGATTTTTTTGAAAATCACAGGCGCTGGTACTTCAAAACAGGCCTAGGACATTCTTAAATCTTCCTACCAAGGAAATGACAAGGTCAAAACAGTTAAACTGCAGACCTTGAGGACGCAATTCGAGACTCTAAGGATGACAGAGTTCGAAAATGTGGATCAGTTCATGACCAGAGTCATGGGCATCGTGAACCAGATCAGATTGACTGGTGAAACCATCACTGATCAACGAATTGTTGAGAAAATTCTCAGAAGTTTATTAAAGAAATTCGAAATGGTTGTTATAGCAATCCTTGAATCCAAGGATCTGTCAAGATTTTCAACAGATGAATTAATTGGTTCTCTGGTGACACATGAGACCAGACTGCATCTCACAGATGAGTCAATCTTCAATGCTTTCAAAACTCAATTCTCCTTCAGCAGAGGGAAAGGCAGAGGAAGAAGCAGAGGTCACCAAGGAAGAGGGACCAATCAAAGTAACCCTCACTCCAGTGGAGGTAACCAACAACAATATCCGAATCAAAATTTCCAAGGTCAGAGACATCAGCAACAAAATCAACATCGGAATTTTCAGCCTCAGAGAGGCAGAGGGAGAAGATCAAATGACAAATCAAGCATACAATGTTATTACTGCAAAAAGTATGGGCACTATGAATCTGAATGCAGGAAGAAGCAAGCATATCATCTCTCAAGCAGAGCACATGTGTCAAATCACACGAAAGAAAACTCAAGAGGTATGTTTCTTTCATGTCACAAGACTGAAGAACAACCTAAAGATCTTTGGTTGTTGGACAGTGGATGCAGCAATCACATGACAGGTAACAAAGAATTACTTTCATGCATTGATTCTTCAATCTCCTCTGATATTACACTTGGAAATGATTACTTAGTCAAGGTTCAAGGAAAATGAATTGTTCCTATTCTTACTAAACAAAATGTCCAAAAAGACATAAACAATGTCTATCATGTACCATATCTGAAACATAATTTGCTAAGT
>SNQJ01S0066746.1:15081-26331 GCA_010110895.2 Picea sitchensis | reverse complement strand
GATGGAGGAGGAGAATACAACTCCAGAGAATTTGCAAATCTCAAGGCATCATCATGCAAACAATAGCCAGATATACTCCACAACAAAATGGAGTGGCTGAAAGGAAAAATCAGACAATAATGAATATGGCAAGAACACTTCTCAAAGAGAAAAGTTTGTCAAACACTTTTTGGGCTAAAGCAGTAGCATGCTCAGTTTATCTCTTGAATAGATCATCAACCACAAGTCTAAAGATGAAAGTTCCCCAAGAAGCATGGAGTGGGAAAAAGCTAAATGTTGCGCATCTAAGGACATTTGGATGCATAGCATACGCTCATATACCTTCCGAATTAAGGAAGAAACTAGATGACAGAAGTGAGAAATGTATTTTCACTGGATATAGTGAAACATCTAAAGCATACAAGCTTTATAATCCAATCTCAAAGAAATTAATTCTCAGCAGAGATGTAAAATTCATGGATGATTTTAAGGATGGAAATTTATTTTAAAATGTAGAAACCTTGGCGAATATTACTAATCCTTCATATGTCAACTATAAATGTTTGGTGATATTTTTTTTTAAATATTCAAATTTATAAGTATTTTATATAGTTTTTGTAAAATTTTGGCTATTTGTAAGGTAAAATAATTTTCTCCTATAGAATTTTGGCGAATCATTTTTAAAATAGCGAATCTCGTTTTTGGAAAAACCATGGAAAATTAGCCCATGAGCGAAATTTAGCCCCTAAAATCATCTCTGGTCAAATTTCTAGAAAATCAATTCTGGAATGATTCAAAAAATCAGCAAATGGACAGTCAAAATCCATTGCTACCAAGTTCTGAAAACGCAGAAAATTCAGAACATCAAGTACCTCATAATATTCTTCCAAGATTGAAGGTACAAACACAACCTAAAAATTCTCAGGATAACTCAACTTCCAGCAGAGAATCATTCTCTGAACCACAGAATCAGAGAACTCGAAGTTTGAGAGAAATCCATCAGCAGTTGGATGACTTTGAACAACATAATCTTTTTGCTTTAACTATGTTCAAAATGTGGCCATAAATTGTTAGAAGTGTAGATTTAAGTGGTTGAGTCTATATAATCCAAGCACCGAGTTCTTTAAAATTGATGTCTTCAAAAATGCAATTTAGAGAATAAAAATGGGTGATTTCACCCAGATTTTTATAGCTAATGTATTCAAAAATGCAATTTAAACACAATAGAAATGGGTGATTTCACCCAAATTTATATAAAGTAGAACTTTTAGACAATACTTATATATAGTGTGATTTGTCCATATCTCTAAAAAGAATTTGCATTCTCCACAGTTATTGAAATGAGAGAAAAAACCTTGAAAAATAAAATGCACTGAAATATCAATGGTCTCTCAAAAAAAATGTTGAGGTGGGAGTGACTAGCCTGAATGGAAAAAAAAAAAAACAATAATGTGAAGGCTCAAATCTTGGGCTCTCATATAAAACTATGTATTTTATCTAACAAAAACACGTATAACGAAACAGAAAGATAAAAATCTAGGTATTGTACCTATTTTTGAAACATTTTTTATTTTCCTTAATTACCCATAAAACATTTGTGTCATGGGAAATGAAGGTTGCAGTGAGAAAAGTCTATTAAGATGTATTGAAATAAAAATATTATGTAATATATTGTCTTAATTTATTTGTAATTTTATGCTTACTAACTAACGGTTTGTAACAAACCTCAGATTTCTTTGGTTTGTATCATAAGTAAGAATGGGTCTATTATCACAAGATTTGTTTCGTTTGTCCACCTCTTACTTTTAAGATTTATAAGAAAATTTTTTTTCTTATAACTATAAATTATATCATTGAAATATACTTTTATTTTGAACTTTAAAATATACTTTATTTTGAACTTTAACTAGGTATGAACTAACCAGCCAACATAACGCTCACAAACCCATTATGTGTAAATAAAAGGTTATTAAATTGAATGATTGGAGGTACTACATTATCATAGTGTGTCCAGTACAAAATCCAAATTCTTCACGACTGGATACCTCAGCGCATTAGGTGACTAAATAAACACCCATTTATACTTATAGTTAGTATAGGGACCAAACCACTAATGGGTTACAAAGATATCATGTTGCATGAGTTTTTAATTAAAAAGGAGTGGTTTTGAATTTGATCCTAAACGATGAGGTTCTAAGGGTTTTATAACAATAAAGTATGTAGTTTCTATCAGCTGGACACTTTGAATCCGACCCGACTACAGAGATGTAGACTTCCATTATCTATTTAATTCGATCTGACTGCAGAGATGTAGACTTCCACTATTTCATTTAATTCTTGGTAAGCATGGGGTACTATCTTATAGTTTGAACCAATCATATACTTACACTCACACTCACACTCTATAACATGGATTTTCCAACATCGAGGAGATGTGTACCCCAGAGCACTCCTGTGAATGTAACAGTTGAAGGGCTTAAGGTTTTTCTTGAAGGTCAGGACCACTCTTCAACAACAAAAAAATTGTTGAAGAGTTACCCATGCAAAATCCGTTGTTCGCTTCAAGTAACTTCACTCGGTCAGGAGGATACCATGCCCTGAAATTTTGAACTTCTTTTGAACTCTCTTCCTGTCACTATGACCAAATGCGGATTTGTATAGTCATATTCTGTTCAAAAAGTATACAACATGTAATAATATGGTTTTTCTTTAATGAAACAGATGTTTTACAATATTCTGGTTCTTTCTAAATATCGGGATCCTTCACGTATCTTTCCTCTGAATTTATTTTTATTATTTTTCCTTGCTTGCTTCCTAGAACTTCCTGTAATTTTTCTATGAAAGTTTACTATCAAAATTAGGGATATTTTACAAGAAATTAGAAATGGATTNAAATATCGGGATCCTTCACGTATCTTTCCTCTGAATTTATTTTTATTATTTTTCCTTGCTTGCTTCCTAGAACTTCCTGTAATTTTTCTATGAAAGTTTACTATCAAAATTAGGGATATTTTACAAGAAATTAGAAATGGATTCATGATCTTCCTTCATCTAAACAAATTAAACATTCCATCTTATTACTGGTATGGACGACAACAATAACTAGATTTAGTCTTGTTTGTTAGTTGTTTATAGCCCTCTAAGGGCGTCAAACTGTACAGTATGTAAACTAACACCAAAATCTACAAAATTAATTAAATTGTCACCCAAATATGGTATGTGAAAAGAAATAGGCCACGATTTCGTTATTACGGACCTTCTTCTGTTACCTTAGGTTTCAACTTATGTTAAAGTATTTTCTTTCTAAGTGACAGACGGATGACTTATAGCAACTGTAGCTTTGTTCTAACCCGTCATCCTTTTTCCTTCTGTCTATTTGGCAGTAAAAAATAATTCCTAATATCCAAGGAAACAACCGATAATTTCACTAATCAGAGTTTCAAATTATGGTTGGGAACGTCTTGGGGTAGTCTTTATAGTTTATCAGTACAGTTTCAATATTCCTACTGGTTATATCCTAGTCTTTAAACGATCTACACCTTTGTTTATAGCGCTAGAATATTTGTGTGTAATCCTACTATAACCAGAGGTATAGGTTCTTGGTTCTCGTCTTAGAAGAAAGGATATACTATGTGTATTGTCTTGGTTACCTAGAAAATCTAGATGTTCTTCGCGCTAAAATTAATCTTTAACTCTATAATTTCATCTCTCTGTATTTTTTATTTATGCTTCATGAAGTTTATTTAGAAATATTTGGATATTGTTTTGATGATGGGTCCTTCTGTCAAATGCAAGGGAACCCATCAGTTACCTCAAGGTCAACTTCTCCCATGCATCTCGAAGACTTCAACATGGATTTGGTGCATGGGTCGGGACATTATAGGACTTGATTTCGCAACCAAACAAGAGATAAGTTTTTATGTGATCTAATTGTTTGTGTTTTTGTTGTTTTCCTTTATTTTATTTATGTCAAGATTTTCTCCTAAAGTAATGGAAATTATATATGTACTAATATCTCTTTCTAATTATACCTTGTAGGTTTGAATTCCCTATTATAGATTCAAGAGGGATCTTTCCATGCGAAAGGTACTCGGCTTCCATTTTTTAGAATCTCGTTCCTAATTTTATTATACAAGAGACATTAGATTTGACTTGTATGAGTTATGTTTCTCAACAAACATTTTGGATGTCATAAATTTTCTTTAAAAAACCTATCTATGAGATAATATGGATCTGTGTTCACACACATATATATTATATTCACCATGTATCTGTGTCCTATTTACCAGATGATGCATATGTATAAACATATGCCTAAAAGTACTGAAATATTTTTTGTTACCAGGGCATGAATTTCTTATATATTCAGTCTAATATGTTAATATACATAAATGTGTTGTAGTATTTTTCCCTTTACTAGAATACGAAGTTTCATCTATTGCATTTTTGAAAAAACATAACCTTAATAACCTTGGAATAATACTTAAAAAAGTAGAAAAATAACTTATGTATTTGATTATTTCTGTAATAATCAAGAGTAGGCAACAAAATTGCATCTGATATAACATACATATTTTTAATGATCAGCTAGGAACAAATAGTAGAACATATAATCAAGTAAATAGGGTTATCTTGTTCTTATGGCATTCATGTAACTTAATACCAAGAAAGGAAATTATATACAGATTAACTCCTCATTGTATGTTTCTATAATTTTGCAGAATTTTCCCATTTGTCTATTTTATGTGCTCATATTTATTCAACAGAAAACATAATTATGCCGAAAGGCATACACCTATTGGCAATGGGCACAATTAATGACCTTTTAATCTAAAATTTTAATCTGATGGCTAACAATTGAAGATGTTGGCATATTCTTAGTCGTCCTCCCAGATCAATGAATGTGATTTACTCTTCATAACTTCCTTGTATTTTTGAATGCATCCATTAATCTGTTTACTTTTTAACATTCACCTAATCATATTAAGAAATTACTGTAGCACCATATGATTGCCACGTTTAAATGATTAACCTTTGAGATTATTAACGGGCACTATTTCAACTTCTTCAGCTGTCCGTGCACCCACCTATCTGCATGAGCGTGGAGCGTTTCATTTTCTGCATGAACGTGAATCTCTTCACCTGCATTATAATCTGCAAAAAAAACTCTGGTGCGTGTCCAGGAGGGGTGCAGGCTAGATACGAAATGATTTGAGCTGGGAAAATCGTTTAAACATTATAGTGGGCACAGCTCAAGGCCTTGCATATCTGCACAAGGAATCCAATGTTCTCATTATACATAGAGACATAAAATGTGCAAATATACTTCTCGATGACAGACTTCATCCCAAAATTGCAGATTTTGGATTGGCTAGATTTTTCCGAGAAAGTGAAACACATGTTTCTACCAGAATCGAATGAACAATGTAAGTTCAACAATTCATTATTATTTGTTTTCAGAAGATCTTCATAAACTCTCGAATCCACACATTAATTTGTGTCTTTCATGAATTTGGTATAAGGCAGAGGCTACACTGCACCCGAATATGTCGTTCATGGGCAATTAACTGAAAAGGTTGACGTTTATAGTTATGGGATCATGGTTCTTGAGATTGTAAGTGGGAGAAAGTGCGTGGGCACAAGACTGTTAGCCTCCATCTTCTTCTCGAATGGGCGAATGGGTGAGTCTTTGTTTTGATCATTATATCAAGAAGATATTTTATTACGTTGGTTTGGCATGAAATATTCAAATGATAGAAATGATATAACTAGCATAGCCGGAACGCGGAAAGGTATTGGCTGGTAAAATTCCCCGCCACACCTTTCAGTTGGTATAATTAATTTTACCCTGATACCTTTCAACGTTCTCCAGACACGAGTTAGCAGCTGTGCTAGTTTATGCATTTCTATAAAAACTAACAATATATTCATTTCCACATTTAAATCATAAATTATTCCAAATATTCCATGAATTAAGGCAGTAACTATTTAACTTCTATAGTGAACGTACTACTATGTAACTCTGATTTTGTAGCTAACAAACAATTCAATAATCCAACACGAGTAGGAACGGGTTAAATAAAATAAATATCTAAAACAATCAAGCTAGAAACAAATGAAACAACCGTGTTCCACGCAACCATAGATGCAGAACAACCAATATTACTTGTCCTTATCACCCCCTAGCTCGAACATGACTCCATAAGGGAAAATTGAGCTTCACTCTTTATCCATTGTCCTTCTGTATAGTTCAAAAAATAATTTGCCTAACACCATTTGTGCTCACTCGGTAATATTCATTTCCACAACATACTAAGCAGTTTTCTTGCCTCCCACATATGTTGTATATATTCCATTTCTCTTTGCCTGAGACTTTTTTCATCCATTTCCCTCCTTGGAAATTCACATCTTTACAAATCCCTGATTTTTAGGGGCTTCCAGTGACATAAATCCACTTCTGACACTTGTAAAAATCATCTATGATTTAACTCAAACATGTTCCCCACTCATGGAGTCATAGTCAACTACTTTTAACCTGGTTGTTCCACATTTTTCCATCATTAAATATATTAAAAATATATGTCTCATACATCTATCCATCAAAAGAGGATAGTTGGGAAGTCAAACTCTTGCTTAAGAGTCAAAAATATAGTTATTACATGCCTTAATAATATCAAGTATGAATTTCCATAAATGGAAATTTATTTTTCAAAGAAATAACATTAAATAAAATGTTTTAATTCTTGAGGATGTCACATCCTCTCCCCCTTAAGTATAACACTATCCTCAGTGTTAGTCTTTCCCTCAGTTCATCACTTGGAACTGAGTTGGATAATATTTCATCATTTCATCTTCCATCTCCCAAGTAGCCTCCTCAAGGATAAAGCGCTTCCATTTCACTTTTACCTGGGTGATGGCTTTGTTCTGAAGTACTATTTATTTCTTATCCAGAATTCATAGAGGTTATGCTTGGAACCTGCCTTCTGGTTCCACCTGCACCATGTTCCAATAAATGATGTGAGTAAGATCATGAATATATCTTTTTAATAATGAAACATGAAAACATTATGAATTTTTAAATTAGCAGGGAGTACTAGTTAGTATGTCACTAGTCCAATTCAAGTTAAGATTTTGAATGGAACGCAAAACCTTGGTGCCAACTTGGAATAGTTCCCTAGATTTAATGAGCTTCTTCTTGATTTGAATTTAAGGTATACATGTTCTCCAACGTTAAATTCATGATGTCATATTTTCATATCTGCATAGCTTTTATGTCGATCTTGTGCAACCTTTAAATTATGTTGTACCATTTTTACCATATGTTCTATTTCTTGGAGCATTTGTCATCCAACCATGATTTTGTCAACTGGGTTATCCCAACTAATCGGAGTTGTTCATTTTCTTCCATATAAAAATTCTAAGGGACTCATTTTTGTTGACGCTTGATAACCGTTATTGTATGTGAATTCGACTGAGTGTAGATATTCTTCCCACTTATTTGGTTTTTGTTCTTACGTACATTTGTAACATATCTTCGATGATCTAATTTGTATGTTATGTTTGTCCATCCATTTGTGGATGATAACTTGTATTGAAATTCAACTTAGTTTCCAGACCTGCAAATAATTATTTCCAAAAATTTGAAGTAAATTTAATATCTCTATCTGAAATCACCATTTTAGGAACCCCATGCAGTCTAAATATCTCTTTCATAAAAAAATTAGCGATATTAATTGCTTTGTAGGTATATTTCACAGGTATGAAGTTTGCATACTTACTCAATTTATCAATTAATACCATGATTGAATCATTTTGTCATTGAGTCTTAGGCAAACTTGTAATGAATTCCATTGAAATAATTTCTCATTTCCATTCTGGTACAGGTAGAGGTTGTAAAATACATGTTGGATGTCGATGTTCATATTTTACCTATTGACAATCTAAGCATTTAGATAAATATTTAGTTGTTTCATATTTCATACTAGACCAATAAAATTGTTTTCTTAGGGTTGTTATCATTTTTTGATACCCTGAATGACCAGAATAGGGATTTTTATGCAACTTATTCAGGATTATCAACTTCAAATCAGAAAAAATTGGTATATATAACTTGTTTTTGAACCTTAATAGTCCATTTTTGTTGATACTAAAACATGTACTATTCACATTCCCTTCATTTTTTTGCAACTAATCTATTGTTTTCATGTATTCTGCATCATTTCTACTTGAAGATTTAATTTTTTCTTCAATATCAGTTTTGGTTTTTTGATAATAACATCATATATTTCATTAGTTATTTGACTTAGTGCATCTGCGACTTTATTTTCCTTTCCTTTGATGTGTCGTACTTCGAAATCAAACTCGCTTATGAAGGATAACCACCTTTCCTTCCATGCATTGAGATCTTGTTGACTAAATAGATGTTTCACACCGTTGTTATTTGGTAATAATAGAAATTTTCTTCCCATTAAATAATGATGCCACATTTTCAATGCATGAATTATAGCCGCTAATTCTGGATCATGAGTTACATAGTTTCTTTCATGTTCTTTTAATTTGCGATATTTGTAACAAATTATGTGTCCATATTATGACAATACTCCACCTAATTCTTCTTTACTTGCATATACACAAACTGTAAAATCTTTATAAAGGTCAGCTACTTTAAGGATTGGTGTTGTAGTTAGTAAACCTTTTAATTTATCAAAATTGTCCTGGCATTTTTTAGACCAAATAAATTGTGTTCCTTTTTTTTGCAATGATGTAATAGGATAGGAAATTTTGGAAAATCCTTCGATAAACCTATGGTAATAACCAGTGATCCACATGAATGATCATATGCCTACTACGTCTTTAGGTATAGGCCATTCCATAATTGTTTTAATCTTTTCAAGGTCTAGTGCAATGCCATCTTCTGATATCACATGTCCTAGATATTGTATCTTTCTTTGATAGAAATCGCATTTATCGAACTTAGCATATAATTTACTCTCTCTTAGAGTCTGAAATACTATTTTCAAGTGGTATTCGTGTTCTTATTCAGACTTTGAATAAATCAATATATCATTAGTAAAGATCATACAAATTTATCCAAGTATTGGTTGAATATATTTTTCATCAGACACAAAATTTGTCGGTGTGTTAGTAAGTCCAAAAGGGATTACTACAAGTTCATAATGTCCATAATGTGTTTTAAACGCTATTTTATTTATGTATTCATCTTTTATTATGATTTGATGGTAACAAGATCTTAAATCCAGTTTAGAGAATATTTTTTCTCCTCCAACCTAATCAAATAAATCGTTAATTCGAGGTAGAGGGTACTTGTGTTTAATCATCATTTTATTCAATTGATGATATTCAATACATAATCTTAGTGTTCCATCTTTATTTTTGACAAATAATATTGTTGCTCCCCATGGAGAGACACTTGGTCTAGTGTATCACTTATCTAACGGTTCATGTAGTTGAATTTTTAATTATGTTAACTCAGTGACACTCATCTTGTAAGGTTCCTTTGACACCAGTACGGATCCAGGTAGTAGATCAATAGAGAAATCTATTTCCTTGGAGGTAATTCAGATATTTCTTCTACGAATACATCCTTAAATCCCCGAAGAACCACAAATTCTTCTAAACATGGTTTGTTTTCTTTCTCTAGCAGATTTGTCACTTGGATAGCATATATTTTGCATCCTTTACTAATGCACTTTTTAAATCGCATTGTTGATATTTGTCTAATAGAAATTGGTTTACTAATTCCTTGCATTGTTCTTGATATTTCATTTTCATCTTTCTATACAAATGATTTTTCATAATAGTTCAGTATTGACGGGTGATATTGATCACCCGCCAACTAAGAGGGAGAGTTCGGTCCAAGGTTGTCTACAATAACCTAAGTCAGTTGGGGTAACTCATCCTGACGGGTTTTACGGTTCTGTTTGCCGATAAGGAGATCTAATACATAAATTAGAAGAATTAACTATTTATTAGCAAATATCTCCTACATACATTAATAGTTAGTGTGCACACAATTAATTACAAAATTTACAATATGTACAGATACAACATTTACGATAAATCTTGTGAAACAAAAGTTGATACAAATGGAACTAAATCTCAGGAAAAATTAAAATAGATTGGAAACTAATCTAGAACATACTACTAATCTAATTTTAATCTTGAAACTAAAAGAGAAAAGAAATGAATGTAAATGATAATGTTTTAACTTAAATGAGAAAATCATTTAAGATTAAATGTTAAACTAAATCAAAACAACAAAAGAAACTCACTAACCTATTATTGGCCAGTATTTAAAGAGAAATTTTTATTGTTCCTTCATGTATAAATCTACTCCAACAACCTGTCTGTCAATAGAAATCTATGGAAGAAGGTTGTGAAATACCAAGACTATGAAAGTGCCCGAAGAAATTCACTTCAACTAACAATTAAAATCTCATTTATGATTCAGAAAGAAAAATTGTTTAATCTGATCCTTTATGAAGATATAATAAACCATTTGTCAAGAAGAAAATAATTTCAATTGAAAAATTAAGTCATTGCAAGTTTAAAGTATACGAATAAAATGAATATAATTTAATAATTGCATCAAAATGTTACAATCACAAGGATCTTAATAATTATTGGAACAATAGACCGTAGAAAATTAATTAGAGCAATTTAACAATGTGTTGTCAAAATCGACAAAAGCTTAGTTTCAATCAATACACTATTAACGCTAGAAGAACATGAATCAAAATAATAGATATTATAATGAAAGAATAACCATTTCACTCATAGGACAAAATCCATCAAGAAATCTGGAGTTTCATATTCTTCTTTGAAAATATACACTGGTCCATTATCCCAAAATTCCAATCATGTTTGTGACTCTAAAATGCATGAGTATTTAAACAGTAGTATGGATCAATCCTCATATCAACATGATAGAGGTGAATCCTTCAAAAATAGGATGTTTTGAATAGTATATCCTAACCTCTACTTAAAATAGAGAATTCTGAAAATAAAAGAGCAAGTCGTTTCATTAACTTTGACAATGTTGGTTGATATAACCACAATGATTCTAATTGATCGCTCCATAATTAATTATACACTATTTTAGGACAAAATGAAATATTTTTTTTTGTTTGTTAATTTGTGCAGGACCTGCGATTAACCTGTGGCTTGAGAAACCGCGACTCAGGGGCATCTAAGCCGTCAAAATCACCCGGGGATCGCACCCGGCCTGAGCCACACCAACCCTTAACATGG
>SNQJ01S0066746.1:0-11147 GCA_010110895.2 Picea sitchensis | reverse complement strand
TGTTATCATGGTGCATGTTTAATTTTTAAATAATCTCATCATATAATTGACATTGATCCATTTGTTGCATGTCTTCAAACAAAGGGTAAATTTGTGTAATGAACCTCAAAATTCTCATATATAAAAAAAAATATGCGGTACATTATTTGCTACTTAACTTCATTTAATCCACTCGTGCACCAGGTACTTACACTTTGTTTTTGCTTGCATGACCTTATGACATACTAGCTCAATACTCTTGGCTTACGCTTAATACTCTTGGCTTAATACCTTACAAAAATCGAATGTAAGAATATTCTACTTCTTACTTTATTATAAGGGCTTTATTATAATGCCTGCACCTACCTATACGCTAGGATTGGAATTTCAGTACTTTATTATAAGGGCTTTATTATAATACCCGCACCTATATATACGCTAGGATGGAAATTTCAGTCCCTTTGTTTTTAATAGAATCGGACTATTGGATTTTTAGCATAAATTTATGTCTCGGGTTTTAAATGCTTATACACTACCTAACTGTGTCAACATCAGTCTTCACGTCCTGATTGTGGCATGTGACGGGAAGGTTTTAAGGAGATTAATAAATGGTTTAGGAGTGGTTTCCATGTGTTTTCCCTTGATGGCTCTACTTTAGTTATGTTACAACTTGTCCTTCCATAATGAACTGAATCTCGATCTAGTCCACGTCATTCTCTGCACAACTGAACTAAATGACTCCCCTCCGCTTGCCAGAGTAACGAAAAGACAACTTCATGGTTTGGCAGCCGACTAGTTCACTGGACAGTCATAGTTTTGTTGTTGGTTTACTTCGTATCTTCTGCATTTAGGGTGGCGGATGTACCTGTCAAGAGGAGTTTAAGACTCTGTCTGGGAAATTAAATGAGGGTCCTACTAACCTTGGCCCCTATGTCTCTTTCTCCTGCTCCTCCCAATCTTGATGCGCCAGCTTGCCCTAGTGTAAGGTTTTTCACTTCCCATGTTGTATAGAGTGCATTCGTTCCTCTTAGGTCGTGGTGGCCTCATTTCTCCCTTATGCCTTCAAAGGAAAGGGCTCTGTGTTATCCAAACTTCCACAGGGAAAAATCTGTCGCCTCCATGAGCAACCCCTGGTGCAGTCGACATCAATACCTGGTAAGTTTTCTCTGAGGGACTGTCGTATTTCGGATTCGGATAGATTTTGTTGTTTTTGGTTGGAACTGAGAAGAATTTGTTTTATGTACACTTTACTATGGGTTACAGACTTTCCTTACTCCTGATAGAGTCTATGCGTTCTTTTTAATTTTAGTTGTGACAGTAGAAGAGGTTTTCTTACTATAACCATGAGTCGCAAAACCCCTACTTTTGTGAACCTATATTTCGTGTTCACTGTTTGTGTCCTGTGATTCTATTTTTGGTTTAATCCTTGTTTACCCTATACTTAGCAACTGTAATCTGGAGTGACACAGAGTAGTTCTGAATAGTTTACACCTTCATTGTGCTCCAGGAACTAGAGGGTCCAACTGGTTCTCAACGTATATGTTTCTCCTCCGTCACCGGTGCAATCATTTGTAGGAAGGTAGTGATCTACCGATAAATTATCCCTCGATGATGTTAGGTTATTCTCCACGATTACTTTTATTGGTGGAAAGTACGATACCATTCTTTGCATTCTTTTCTTTGTTCGTCAAGGGTTTTTATCAAATGATTTCTTGCTCTTGAATTCGCAATGCTATTTTATTTTATCAAGGAAATTATTTGGCATTCTATAAAAAGGGTTTTATTTGTATTAATGGTGGGGATCTTACTATTGTGAGGGTACCCACCAAAATCTCCTGGACCCTTCTCCCCTCGGTCAGGGTTGACTATGAAGCAAAGCATGGCAACAAGAGGGTGTGGCGTTTTGGCCCTAAGTTAAGTGATCCGATAGCTATGGTTATCATTGTTCCTTTTCGAGTTTATAAATCAAGATTCTACTCTGTAAATTTTCTAATGTTTACCGTGATGGCCGAATGCAAGTGTTCCCACTTCACAACGTGGGTTCCAGCCCTATGTTCATCCTAGAAAAGGTACTCGGGTTCCAAAATATGCCCCTTCAACTTATTTCTGAAACCACGACCTGGAGGTCTCGATTTTGTTCGTAGTTTTTCTGATGTTAAGAGTAACCTTTGTTCATGCACTGATTCCCTATATCGGATAATTGAGGGTTTAATCTCGTTTTTGTTTATCAAAGTTCCAATTTGTATGTAAGCATGATGTGGGAGACCTGTGAATGAAATTCTTGTTTTATTTTGTTTAAAAGGATTTATTGTCCCCAACTGAATCGCTATTAGAGGTCTCGCATATTCCGACTCTACGTATTTGTATGTGTTTGTTTTCGATTGGTTGCTTCTTCAGCAAGGATTTGCATCACTCTGTGATTTCGGAGAATGTGAAGCGATTTAACAAAAAAGATTCGTTTCCTTTCTGCGCACAACATATATAAGATATGTCATACGTTGTTAATGTAGTAGCGAGTTTATCTATCTGTTTCCTGTAGTATTATCCTAGCATGATTATTTCGTCCAAAAAAAATAGGGTGGACTTACTCCTTGGATTACGTTCATTCCCATATGCTTCATCATTCTCGACTGTTTAAGTGGATTATGTTTACAGTTTGAAACATACCTATGCATATAATATCTCTATTCGTGCATTGATATATATTCGACTCTATTTAAAGTTTGTGACATATATGTGCATATAATAGTTACGTTCGTTCATTGATGCATATTCGACTCTGTTTAAAGTTTGAAACATATATGTGCATATAATAGCTTTGTTCGTTCATTCGACTCTGTTTAATGTTTGAAACATATATGTGCATATAATAACCCTATTTGTTCATTCGACTCTGTTAAAGTATGAAACATGTGTATGCATATAATAGCTCTATTCGTTCATTGATACATAATTGATTCTGTTCAAAAATTGATTCTGGGAAATAAATCTGTAATCAAATCCTACAGTCTATTCACTGAATTTCGAATAGTCTATGTCTAGGTTATTGTATGCATACCAGCGTTAAGGATCCCACTATAACAATAACCAATTCGTTCCACATAGGTAGAATACTGAATATTTAGGTGCTGGAAAAGACTTACAACAGTTACACGATCATTAAAACAGATACTAGAACTCTTTCTGTATAGAGATAACATGTATAGTATCTCCAATATAAAATCATTCAGACAGATAGAGTTTAGATTACATATTTGAACTAAGCTTGCAGAGAAAACAAAGGGAAAAACCACGTTCCTCCCAACCGTAGAACTGAGCAGCCACGATTACTTGCCTGATTCACCCCCTAGCCTGACCATGAGTCCATAAGGGAAAACTTGGAAAATCCCTCTGCAGCACTGTCCTTCAATTCAGTCACCTTTTTCCTCCTTGCCTCACACCCTTCTAGTGTTCATAACAGAAAGTGAAAAGAAAAAAAACAAAGAGACTCTTTACTTACCCAACATACTTAGCAGCCTCCTGCCTCCTCACATATGCTTATTTGTAACTTGCCTAGGTCTTTTTCCTTCTTTGGAATTTTTGCAGCTTCCTAAATCCCTGATTTTCAGGGGCTGCCAATGGCCAAATCATTAATTTTCCACTTGTAAAAATCATCCCAGGGGTAGTTCCAAGATGTTCCCCACTCATGGAGTCATGGTCAGCTACTTTTAACATGGTTGTTCCATTTGTCTTCCTGCAATCAGTATAAAATATTTTGTTTTCAAACAAGTGTCATTGTCAAATAGTTAGTTGGGTCAAATTAGAGTCATGCCCAACAGTCATAATAATTTATTACAATTAACAAATTCAAAATTGGGAATTGCCATAAATGGCAAAAATTTTCCAAATTCGAATTTACCAAAAACAGAATAATTTCCCAGAAATTTAAATTTCCAAATTATTTTATTTTGGGGGATGTCACATCCTTTCCCCCTTCAATAAAACACTGTCCTCAGTGGTCGTTCCTTTCTTGGAACAATATTGGATGAGATTTCCACAAATCTCCCTCCAATTCCCAAGTGGCCTCCTCAGGACTAAAGTGCTTCCATTGCATCATTACCTGAGCAACAGCTCTATTTCGAAGTGTTATTTCTCTTCGATCCAGAATGCATAGGGGTTCCACCTGGAATTCGCCTTCGAGTTCCACTTGTACCAAGTTCCAATCAATCATATGAGTAGGGTCGTGAACATATTTTTTCAATAAAGAAACATGAAATACATTATGAATTCTTAGATTCGTTGGCAATGCAAGTTGATATGCTACGAGTCCAATTTGAGCTAGTATCTCGAAGGGCCCACAAAACTTGGGTGCCAAATTGGCACAGTTTCCTAGCTTCAGTGAGATTTTCCGGGCTTTGACCTTCAAATATACATGGTCTCCCGCTTGAAACTCTAAGTGTCTTCTTTTCAGATCTGCATAGCTCTTTTGTCTATCCTGTGCTTCCTTCAAGTTCTGTTGTACCTTTCTTACCATGTTCTCCATTTCTTGGAGCATTTCTGGTCCAACCATGAGTCTGTCAGTCGGGTTATCCCAACTAATTGGAGTCGTGCACTTTTTGTCATACAATACTTCGAAAGGGCTCAACTTTGTTGAAGCTTGGTACCCATTGTTATATGCAAATTCTACCAAGTGTATATAATCCTCCCACTTGTTTGGTTTTTTTCTTACGTACATGTGGAGCATATCCTCTATGATTTGGTTTGTCCTTTCAGTTTGTCCATCCGTTTGTGGATGATAACTTGTACTAAAATTCAAGTTGGTATTGAGCCCTGCAAACAATTCCTTCCAAAAAGAGGATGTGAATTTTACGTCTCTATCTAAAATCACCATTTTAGGAATACCATGCAGTCTAAAGATTTCTTTCATGAATATTTCAGCGATGTTTATAGCTTTAAAAGTAGACTTTACAGGAATAAAGTGTGCAGACTTACTGAGTTTATCGATTAAAACCATGATGGAGTCATTTTGTTTCTGAGTTTTAGGAAAACCTGTTATAAAGTCGAGTGATATAGTCTCCCATTTCCATTCTTTTACTAGTAATGGTTGTAAGAGGTCGGCTGGATGTTGGTGTTCAGCCTTAACCTGCTGACAATCTTGGCACCTAGCCAAGTATTTCGTTGTTTCTCCCTTCATATTAGGCCAAGAAAATAGTTTCCTAAGTGATGTTATCATTTTCTGGTAACCTGGGTGGCCAGAATACGGCTTCTTATGCACTTCATCCAAGATTTTTAATTTTAACCCTGTTGAATCTGGTATGTAAAGTCTGTTTTTAAATCGTAGCAGCCCTTTCTCGTCGATACTTAGATCTGGTTTATCTGAGTTCGCGGTATTGTTTGGTATTTATTCCATTATTTTAGTATAGTTTTCATCATCAACACCTACCATCCTTATTCTTTCTTCCAGATCACTATCTACCCTGCTAATATTCATCTCAAATAATCCATGGATTCTTCTACTTAAAGCGTCTGCTACTTTTTTTTCCTTTCCCTTGATATGTCTAACCTCGAAGTCAAATTCACTTAAGAAGGCTAACCACCTTGCTTGTCTTGCATTAAGATCTGGTTGGTTAAACAGATATTTCACCCCACTGTTGTCCGTTAATAATAGGAATCTTCTGCCCAATATGTAGTGTCGCCACATCTTTAAGTCATGTATTACTGCTGCCAATTCTAAGTCATGAGTGACGTAATTTCGCTCGTGTTCTTTCAATTTTCGTGACTCATAACAAATAACGTGTCCTTCCTGAGTTAGGACACCACCTAGCCCTTATTTACTTGCATTGACACATACAATGAAGTCTTTATCTGGGTCTGCTACTTTCAATATGGGTGTCATTGTCAATAATTCCTTTAGTTTGTTGAACCTGTCTTGACATTTCTCTGACCAGTTAAACCTGGTTCCTTTCTTTTGTAATGATGTGATAGGGTAGGATATCTTGGAAAACCCTTCTATAAACCTGCAGTAGTATCTGGTGATTCCCATGAATGACCGTATATCCGCTACATCTTTAGGTACCGGCCATTCCATAGTGGCTTTTGTCTTTTCCGGGTCTACGGCAATGCCCTCTACTGAAATTACATGTCCAAGATATTGTATTTCTTTCTGATAGAAGGCACACTTGTCGAAATTGGCGTACAGTTTGTGCTTCCTTAATGTTTGCAGAACTATTCTTAAGTGTTCCTCATGTTCCTCCTCCGTCTTTGAATAGACCAGGATATTGTCGATGAATACTACCACAAACTTGTCCAAGTACTCACTGAAAATATTGTTCATTAGGAAAATAAATGTGGTTGGGGCATTAGTGAGTCCGAAAGGGATGACTACAAACTCATAGTGTCCATATCTTGTCCGAAATGCTATTTTGTTTATGTCCTCGTCTTTTATCTGAACTTGATGATAACCGGATCGTAAATCCAATTTTGAAAATATCTTGCCCCCCCCCTACTTGATCGAACAGATCATTTATCCTTGGTAAGGGATATTTATTCTTAATAGTCATTTTGTTCAGTTGTCTATAATCGATACATAATCTTAGAGTATCATCCTTCTTTTTCACAAAGAGGACTGGTGCTCCCCAAGGTGAGACACTTGGTCTGATATACTCTTTGTCCAACAATTCCTGTAGTTGTATTTTTAATTTTGTCAGTTCTGGTAGACTCATCTGGTAAGGCGCATTTGAGATAGGGGTAGAACCAGGTAACAGATCTATGGAGAAGTCTATTTCCCTTCTAGGGGGTAATTCTGGTATCTCATCCACAAACATGTCTCTGAAATCACGTAGGACAGCAAAGTCTTCCAACTTTGGCTTATCCTTCTTTTTGGCTAAACTCGTCACTTGGATGGCATAAACTTGACATCCTTTTCTCACACATTTATTTAGTTGCATTACTGAAATTTGTCTAACTGATATCGGTTTTGGTATACCTTGGGTTGTCCTGGTGGTGCTGGAATCATCTTTATAGCTAAGTATCTTTGTATAACAGTTTAATATTGCTTTGTGTCGTTCCAACCAGTCCATCCCAATAATCATATCGTAAGATCCTAGTGGTAGGATGTTCAGATTGGTTCTTATAGTTTGACCATCTAGGCTAAATTCAAAATCTGAGATATAGTTGATTACTTTCCTTTTTTTACCTGTCGCTAGTTGTACAAGCCATGATTTTGCGTGCTTCAGTCTCTTAAGTTTATTTGACTCTACTATCTTCGGAGTAATATAACTTAATGTTGCTTCGGGGTCAATTAAAATAGAAATTTGAGTGTCATGGATTTTACCTTCGACTTATACCACTGAGGACTGGTGGTCAGCTTGTCGTCCATCGATGGTCGCATTTATCCGATGTAGGCTCCTGCCCACGTCTCCCACTATCGAGGTTTCTTGCAGGTTATGAACAACAGTTTTGTTTGTCGAACTCAAACATGGGCAGTTCCTCCTAAGATGAGGCTCTCCACATTCCCAACACTTTAATGGCTCACGGGAGTTGTCCCCAAACCTCCTCGTTCCTAGGTTTACCGATTTTCCGCTTCCTTGTGTATTCGGGAGATTGGAGTGAAAATCCTTTCACGAAAAACTCTTTGTTGTATTCCAATAAGGAGTTGGCTAGTACCCCTGCTTCTGCTGGTTCATTCAATCTTGTTTCTTATCCTTCCAGGCTTTGGGAAACTTTGCTCGTTGTTTATATTGGTCATAGCACATTCGCGCTTTTTTGAATACTTCGCTTAAGGATTTGGGGTTATCAAACTCAATTATGTCCCTGTAGGAATGTGGTAGACAGCTTAGCAATCATTGAATATTTACTTTATCCTCCCGGATGTACGGTACGAACCTTAGCAGATCCAGAAATTTATTTATAAGGTCCTCCATTGTCATCTGTCCGATTCGTAACTCGTAAAATTCTTTTGTCTCCCTTTCATAGTAATTTTCAGAAAGGTATTGTTTCTTGAAATACTTCTTAAGTTCAGACCATTCCAATTGTTTCTCCTTTAGGCCCTTGGCCAATTTTAGATCTTGCCACCAAATGTTGGCCTTCCCTTTCAGATTGTAGATGGCCATCCTGACCTTCATGTTGCTAGAATAGTTGTAGATTTGGAAATACTTTTTGATGTCCAATAGGCATGCCTCTGCTTCTTCTCCTTTCCTAGATTCCCCATCAAAGATAGCGGGTTTAATCTTTTTAAATTATCCTTCAAGGTGGTCTACTTGTTTTCTTTTTCTGTCAGTTTTAGTTCCCTCTTCAGCTGGAGGTGTTCCTTCAGACGAACTGTCTCCTTTTTCTGTTTCTGGCCCTGAGTTCTTGGAGGCTCTCTTGCTGACTTCTTCATCGTTATTATTGTCTTTTGGGATTTTCTTGGTCACTATACTATGCAGAAGGACTTCATTTATCTCCTACTATTCTTGATGTGCCTTCTTCAATTTTTCATTGTCGGCTTTAAAGATCTGTAGCTCAACAATCAAGATCCTCATTGTTTCCAACACTTTTGTGGGTGAGCTTTCGTCACTATTTTGCCTTGTATCTCCAGGAGGTCCTTGTTGTGGATTTTCTTCCATCCTGTTTTCTGCATTGTCTCGAGCTTCCATACTTATTCACCAAAACAGAGAAAGTTTTTTGTTTGTAACCACACAATTTATTAGTTTTTTTTTTTGGAAAAACAATTATATACTAAGCACTACAGTGGTCCTGTTCAGGCCCAATGTTGTAACTTTCGCTTTGATACCATATGTAATGAACCTCAAAATTCTCATATATAAAAAAAATTGTGTGGTACATTATTTGCTACTTAACTTTGTTTAATCCACTCGTGCGCCAGGTACTTACACTTTGTTTTTTCTTGCATGACCTTATGACATACTAGTTCAATACTCTTGGCTTAAGCTTAATACTCTTGGCTTAATACCTTACAAAAATCGAATGCAAGAATATTCTACTTCTTACTTTATTATAAGGGCTTTATTCTAATGCCCGCACCTACCTATATGCTAGGATTGGAATTTTAGTACTTTATTATAAGGGCTTTATTATAA
Source organism: Picea sitchensis (assembly GCA_010110895.2). NCBI lineage: Eukaryota > Viridiplantae > Streptophyta > Pinopsida > Pinales > Pinaceae > Picea > Picea sitchensis. Next base: position 2,109 of record SNQJ01S0066746.1, on the reverse strand, counting down.
TGCCCACACCTACCTATATGCTAGGATGGAAATTTTAGTCCCTTTGTTTTTAATAGAATTGGACTATTGGATTTTTGTGCATAAATTTATGTCTCGGGTTTTAAATGCTTATACACTACCTAACTGTGTCAACATCAGTCTTCACGTCCTAATCGTGGTACGTGAAAAGAAGGTTTTAAGGAGATTAATGAATGGTTTAGGAGTGGTTTCCATGTGTTTTCCCTTGATGGATCTACTTTAGTTATGTTACAACTTTTCCTTCCATAAAGAAATGAATCCCGATCCAATCGGCGTCATTCTCTGCACAAATGAACTAACTGAATCCCCTCTGTTTGCCAGAGTAACGAAAAGACAACTTCATGGTTTGGCAGCCGACTAGTTCACTGGACAGTTATAGTTTTGTTGTTGGTTTACTTTGTATCTTCTACATTTAGGGTGGCGGATGTACCTGTCAGGAGGAGTTTAAGACTTTGTCTGGGAAATTAAATGACGGTCCTACTAACCTCGTCCCTGATGTCTCTTTCTCCTGCTCCTCCCAATATTGATGCGCCGGCTTGCCCTAGTGTAAGGTTTTTAACTTCCCATGTTGTACAGAGTGCTTTCGTGCCTCTTAGGTCTTGGCGGTCTCATTTATCCCTTATGCCTTCGAGGGAAAGGGATCTATGTTATACAAAATTCCACAGGGAAAAATCTATCGCCTCCATGAGCAACCCCTGGTGCAGTCGACGGCAATACCTAGTAAGTTTCCTCTAAGGGATTGTCGTATTTCGGATTCGAACAGAGTTTGTTGTTTTTGGTTGGAACCGAGAAGAATTTGTTTTCTGTACACTTTACTGTGGGTTACAGACTTTCCTTACTCCCGATAGAGTCTATGCATTCTTTTTAATTTCAGTAGTGACAATAGAAGAGGTTTTCTTACTATAACCATGAGTCGCAAAACCCCTACTTCTGTGAACCTATATTTCATGTTCATTGTTTGTGTCCCATGGTTCTATTTCCGATTTAATCCTTGTTTACCCTACACTTAGCAATTGTAATCTGGAGTGACTTAGAGTAGTTCTAAATAGTTTACACCTTCGTCGTGCTCCAGGAACTAAAGGGTCCAACTGGTTCTCAACGTATATGTTTCTCCTCCATCACTGGTGCAATCATTTGTAGGAAGGTAGTGATCTACCGGTAAATTATCCCTTGATGATGTTAGGTTATTCTCCACAATTAATTTTATTGGTGGAAAGTATGATACTGTTCTTTTCATTCTTTGCTTTGTTCGTCAAGGTTTTTTATCAAATGATTTCTTGCTCTTGAATTTGCAATGCTATTTTATTTTATCAAGGAAATTATTTGACATTCTGTAAAAAGGGTTTTCTCTGTATTAATGGTGGTGCTCTTACTGTTGTGAGGGTACCCACCAGGAGCTCCCAGACCCTTCTCCCCTTGGTCAGGTTTGACTATGAAGCAAAGCATGTCAACAGGAGGGTGTGGAGTTTCGGCCCTAAGTTAAGTGATCCGACAGCTATGGTTATCATTGTTCCTTTTCGAGTTTATAAATCAAGATTATACTTTGTAACTTCTCTAATGTTTACCATGATGGCTAAATGTAGGTGTTCCCACTTCACAGCACGGGTTCCAACCCTCTGTTCATCCTGGCAAAGGTACTCGGGTTCCAAAATATGCCCCTTCAACTTGTTTCTGTAACCACGACCTGGAGGTATCGATTATGTTCATAGTTTTTGTGATGTTAAGAGTAACCTTTGTTCATGCACCGATTCCCTGTATCGAATAACTGAGGGTTTAATCCTTTTTTTGTTTATCAAATTTCCTGTAACATCCCGCTCTGACGCACTGAGAAACTTATTCTTTGAGGACACTTGCTCGCAAGTGATCTGGACTTTTATGATGTCAAAACATTTATACTTGATTATGATGCGTTATGATAGACGACATGATGTTTGACTATTTGATGTAGACAAGTGCTATTGACTCAGTTTTATTGAGTGTGCAGGGTTTCAGATCTTGAGGATGCAGAGGCATCGACGGAACCCCTTAGACTCCGGATTGAGTCAGGGAGTGTGCTTTTTGGGTTGATTTATTTACTATGATATTTCATTG